>CAAKHB010007599.1:0-11467 GCA_901007665.1 Aeoliscus strigatus | reverse complement strand
GTGCGGTTGGTGTATGGACGGTTTGGAGCATATACGGCAGTGTGTGGGGATGACATTGACATAGCGCAGCTAGCTTTCTTAGCTCACTGCTGACAGTGCACACAGTTTGTGAGGGTGTGTGCGTGCATGTGAGTGTTTTATAAGGTGAAAAAGAGCACATGCAGCAGCTGCGCTGCATCATAACATACCTGTCAGGTGTGTGTGTGTGTGTGTGTGTGTGCGTGTGTGTGTGTGTGTGTGTGTGTGTGTGTGTGTGTAAATTATACATATGCATGGTGGGTGGAGATGTAGTAAGTGCATGGATGTGTGTGGTGCAGAGAGGCAGGCCTATGGAGTGGTGCAGCAGCAGTGGGAAAGGAGCCAGAAACACCCGACTGCAGAGGAGAGAATGGTGCAGAGACCCATCTCTCTCTCTCACACACACACACACATACACACACACACACACACACACACACACACACTCAGGAGAGGGAGGCACAGATTCTGTCTGGGGAGTGTCAGCCCATGGTGTGACAAAGTGTTGCAAAGAAAAGAATTGTGAGGAATTTAAATGTTTGACTTTCAGTTCAGGCAACAGTATGTGTCACTAGAGATGTTTAATTGTTGGATGTTTAACTTGGGTTATGTCCTGATGTTTGTGGTGTTTCATGCATTTCTGCCGCATCTTTGCTTGTTCAACCCTGATGAAGGAGTTCTCTCAATATTGTCACTGAAAAGTCTGGCATTTTCTCCTTGTATTCAATCTAAATTGAACAGTTTTACATCATCAATAAAACACGGTCCTTCTCTACACAGAAACGGACCGTTTTATTAGACTGACAGAACATAACGACAAACTGCATGGTCCCACAGTTTCCTCCAAAGGTCTTGCTGTAATAATCAGATTTGCCCAGTGGCCCAAATCATTTTGTTGACTAAGGGGAAGTAAGGATGATCGACAGTAAACCCAGACTGGATGTGAACAGCAGACAGCTGAGCTGTTAGTCTATTGAAGTCCCTCCACCAAAGGCTTCTGTTTGCTGATGGTTGTTGAGTCCTGAAGGAACCCTACACACATAGACCCTTTTTTTACATTCTGTGTCTTCCATCTTTGTTGTCACATATTCCATTCAGTTGTGTCTAACAAGTAGAAAGTAACTTTGTTGTAACCCTTGTGACTAGGGACAAATCTCCTTTTTCTCGTGTAATTTGAGACATTATTCTCCAAACCCTGTCATAAATGTGAAAATATCTAAATCATCATGATTGATTCTAAAAAAGATGTTGATGCTGAGATGTTTTTTCTGTTGTATTTACAGGTTGCTCATGCATGGATGTTGTTGTAGCCAGTAGCATAAATGCTCTGAATGGAACAACTGTCACAATCCCATGCACATTCACCTCCTGCTACAAGATGGATGTCACTAGGTTTGCCATGAACTGGACCTACCAGGAAACACTCAACCATACAGAAGAGATGGTAAGATGATGAGACCGACGCTAACGACTGTTATGAGTTTTAAAACTCGATTTACACTAACTCTAGCTACAAACTCTCTCTTCCTAGTTTATGACGTACTATAAGAAAAAAGGAATGGTGGCTTTGCGCTCAGAACGCTTTAGAGAGAGGGTGATGTTCGCCGGGAACCTGGAAAAGAATGACCTGTCAATCACCCTGTCAGATGTTCAGCAAGACGATGAGGGTGTTTACAACTGCTATGTGCGCAATCCTCCCGACCGCATCCAGGGACATGGCGTCATAATGCTTAATGTCGTTACGGAACGTAAGAGAACAACCACACACTCTCAACATTCCAACATGTTTACCAGTCTGAATTTACACTCCTTGTTAGGGAGCAACAATGAACAAACTAGTCGACTTTGAAGTTGAGTATATTAGATATTATTTAGAGCTGTGTGTGACACTTTACTTAGTCAACATTTTTATCATCATCTACATGATCTCCATTGTCATGTTCAGTAGCTACTTCTCTCCTTTTGCTATAAATCAGTGTTTCCAGGCTGTTAGCAGCTGGAACTTAGCTGCTTGTATTTTGCAGTGGAATGCAATGCATTGACAATAATGTACATTCGACCAAACATATATAACATGATCTATATGTGTTTCCTTGAGCATGAAGACCTTGTGGTGATGAGTCAGCTTTTTAGTTATTAATGACCAGCGAGAGGCTGAACTTAGTTCCTCAGCATCTCTCTCTCTCTCTCTCTCTCACACACACACACACATCTAAACTCGGGCTAACTCAGCAGCACTTTCCTTCTCCTGACTCTGTTTAATCAGCCCAGTAGAGCTTTTAGCCAACCTTGCACTGTCTCCATCTTTTGACGACAAAATACTTAACCCCTCCTGTCCTGACCTCCCCTCAGTTCCCCCTCCGAGGGACTCCACCATTGCAGTTGCGATCGGGGCGTCAGTGGGTGGAGCATTAGCTCTGCTGATCCTTTCCATGGTGGTGGTGAAATGTCTGCGTCAACACCTGAAAAAGGGGTTGATTTCAGAGGAGAAGATGGAGGAAGAGGGAAAACTGGAGGCTGAAGGTGTTGCAGAGGAGGGAACCAAGTAAGACAAGTCACTGCAACGTTCTCAGTCCTCAGTCAGAAACTCTGAGCAGCGATGGAATGTAATTCAAACACACAGCTGAGTTATACTATCACCATCTATCTATCTATCTATCTATCTATCTATCTATCTATCTATCTATCTATCTATCTATCTATCTATCTATCTATCTATCTATCTATCTATCTATCTATCTATCTATCTATCTATCTATCTATCTATCTATCTATCTATCTATCTATCTATCTATCTATCTATCTATCTATCTATCTATCCATCTATCTATCCATCTATGTATATCTATCTATCTATCTATAACAACAGTCATCTCAGGTCACCATATGTTTCTTCCAAATCTAAAACGTCCACAGATAAGTTTTACTTCCTCCTATGACTCCTATGCTTCCTACTTGTCTCTTCCACTTCCTGTCCCTCACAGACCACTGACTGACCGACATCATTTCTCTCTGATTTGCAGACAGCCCTAGCTGTGTCATCGGACTGAGCCAACGGCCGGCTGACATCTCCCTCCATCGTCTCCTTTGGTAAAGTCCTGTTCCTCAATGACCGGTCTGTCTTTTAGTTGCATAAGCACCTCTGCTAAACCCCACCGATAAACGAGTACTCATACAAACAGATAATAGATGATTCAGTGAAATACAATTATATTAATAATATAATTCTGTTTTAGGTTCAGAAACAGTTGCACTATCTTCTGTGATTACTTTAGTAGTTATGGAGCTGTGTGGACTAAATTTCTCCTCCTGACACATTAACTTTTGCACCAGAGAAGGTGTGGGTGCCCATGGGATTTAGCTCCGTGCATGTGTGTCTGCTGTCCGACCCAAAGGTTGTGCGTCCAGTGTGGATGCCATGTGCGGACCGCTCATGTTAAATGACACACAACATGTTGAGTAATGATATATTTTATATCTCTGTCGCTCTAGTTTGTGTTAATCATTTACATTTCTGATGTTTAACATGGTCTGTTCTATGAATGATCTGTAACTGATAAAAGCGGAAACATATTTATGTGACAATGGAACAATATACACACGCACGTCTGACTCCACAATGATTGTAAATATGGAACTATGTGTAGCTTTATCAACCGGATCAAGAGCATCCTGGGTTTGAACAAACCCACAATCGACACAAGTTCTATTCACACCGTCCCATCAGCAGTGTAGTCACAGGGACAGCTCAGATTACAGTGCAGTACAGATGATGTCGCTAACACAACCTGGACTAACGGAAGAGATCTCCAGCAAAAGGAGACCAGGACTCTTGCCTTGTCCTCGAAAATGTTAAAAATAATTGCGTGTGTTTCTTTACTGAGTGTGCGGTGTCCCAGATCTCTCTACCTGCAGGCATTTTCTCCAGAGATCGGGTTTATTTACTGGGGCACCCACCAACATACATCCAGTTTTGGACATACTGTAACAATGGCTGCTCTTCTTTCCCCTTTCCCTTTTGTCTCTTTCAGACATGTTCCCCTGCTCCCTTCCCTGAGGATCAATACTTACCCATGTTTGAATCATCGTTCGTTATATCCCTGATGCATGTGTGTGCGTGTGTGTGTGTGTGTGTGTGTGTGTGTGTGTGTCAGTGGACTGCGTTCCTCCGTGTGTATGCGTGAGATGTTTTTTTTTTCCTTCTTTGAAATATTCCAGAGCTACTCTCATCACTAAAAGTAAATATTAATAGTGTTAGACATATTTCCCATGATAATGATAATGTTTGGCATGAGTCTGAGCATCTAGTTCTTCCTTTTATGATCTACCTGCAGTCCAAAGCTTTAGGGATTAATCATGTCTTCCCTGAAATTAATTTACAACAGGCTTTTAAATTTCAGATCACTTTTTGAAACGGTTTCTCTCTGATTGTGAAAGATTTGTTCACGATAGAGGGTACGAAGATCGCCGCGCAGAGAAGACCCCTGTGATGTTCCACTGTCTCGGTGTGTGTGTGTGTGTGTGTGTGTGTGTGTGTCAGTGCAGTGGTTCCACAGTTCCTCATCATTGCCTTAAAACACGTCTTTCAGCTGCCTGTATGGGCGACATGTCCAACATCCCAACTGTGAAACTAGTCATTGACTTAGCTGACTGATGTCTGCCTTTGTCTTATACTCAAACATTCCATACCTGTGTGTGTTGACCCTTTCAAACTTCCAGGTAAAGAGACTTTTTGGTTTCATCTGACGACACATCACTTCCATTTTTTTTTCATTTTTTTTTTTTTTTTTACCGTGTTTTTAGTTCGAAAGAAAGCACATTGATTTTATTGGCCCGTTTGCAGCATTGGCAAATGAACAACTACCGCTTATCATTTTGAATCATAATAATACAGACAGCAAAGCCAAAAACTTTTTACTTGATGCCAGTTCTGGTAAATAGACCATCTGTGAGTTATGAGTTATTGCAAGAGAAATTAGTCCTGAGTGGAGACGTGGAGGAGCAGGTAACAATCTTACTGATGGAGTCAGGCTGAAAATATATCAAAAACAAAAGAAAAAGATAACAAGGAAAGTGGGAAATGTCGGCTTATGTTCCCATGAACAATTAGAAATTGGAGCAGGGAAAGAGTCGTACAGACCAAATGCATCAGACATGATGCACTTCGAGGTAATGTAAAATAAAGGAAGGCACTGAATTATATTGCAAAACTAATTTGTCAGTCAGAGCATGTTAAAGCTTTCAATCTATGTAGCAATAATTCTGCATCTTTTATCGAATATAATAAAACAAATGTATTTACTTGACTTTTATACATAGTCTTTTCACATGAGTTCATTTCCATTTCGTGAAGAAAACAAAAAAGAAAAAGGAAATTTTAAAAACTTAACAGTTTAGTTTAGTAGTAAACTGTTCAATCAAACTCCAGTCCAGCTGAAACATGATCTACAGATATTTGAATTCCCATAACATTGCACTTTTTAGTATTTTAACGCAGGCAGATACACAAATGTTTAAAGATTTAACACATATATTTCCTATGTTCACCTAATGCATTTATATATTGTTTTGCACACTGACACTTATTTAAACATTATAAGTGAGAGCATGCACATATGATGTAAATGACTAAAGCGTAATAGATTGAGCTGATGTATTTGAATGTGTGGCTGATGTAATCGACACACGATATGGTGACTGGTCACATGGAAAGGCATCATCTGTGTCCTTCTTGGTTTTAAGCACTTTGAATGTTGAAATAAGATTATCCTAACGTGCTTGATCACATTGAATTGTTCATTGTACATGTAACAGCATGAGAGTTTCGTTTGTGATGATTATAAAGACAGAACCTGTTGTGTCACGGAGACAAAATGTTTGAAACTGTCATCTCGCAAATTTACCAGATTTGGTGAATGAGTTCGATCTGATTGGTATTAAAAACATGTGCATAAGTCTGTGTTTGGCCAAATTGTGTATGAATTATATATTTATGATGAACAATCCGAGTAGTGATTTGTACAGTCATGGTTCTTATCATTCAAGGTGATTATGGTTTCACGATCATTTATGATCACAGCTGTGATGTGTTCTGTGATGACAAATGAAGCTTTCATTCCCACATCTCAAATATAAAGTGGTGGATCATCAATTAATTAAAATAATGTTGCAGAAAGTCGCAGGATTGATTGCTTGATTAAAGCTTGAATGCTGGTATTGAAGAGAAACACCTACAATGGGTTAAGCTGGTTTCGTACAATTCTAACCAGGAAAGTTGGTCAGCATTTACATTAACATAGTTACTATTTATGAACTGGCACTTAGACATGAATATTACCAGGTATTGCCTGATTTACTATATGTTAGGGATCAAACAAATGTGCAGAACGCTGTTCTCTGACCGACTCCATCCATCACTCACACCATCTTGTCCTATGTAGACTCTCGACAAAGCCCCATCGCAACATTTTCGACACATTGTCATCCCTCTACATCGAATGGCGATCCCCTCATTACCAGTACAACATCTTCCAGCTAACTGCCTTTCTCCTTGCTCCTACGTCAGTTTAATATTATGTGTTTGAACTGTGAGAGAAACCCAGACACAGACAAAATTAGCAGACTGGATATTTTTGACTACTCTTGGACTGTTAAATGCGTCTGTGAGCGTCATTGTTTAAAGAAAAAAAGACAACAAACAGCAATGACGCAACAGGAAAAAGGCAACATTGCACAAGGTCATTTTAAGGTACAGAGAGTTTGCTGTCACTCACATTCAGTACCACAGGTTCTACTCAAACTAGTAGACAGATCTAAACGTATTCTCAAAGGGATATTTGAATCCATAATATTATATGAAGCCCAAATATTTTTTTTGGTAATGAAGTGTATAGTTCTCACAAGACAAGACACCTACAGTATGCACTTGTAAATATGTTAAATATTGATTTGTGTTTACAGCTCAGACGTGTATTGCAAATATGATACATTGAAGAGGAAGTTGTTTCAGCAAATTGCTTGGAGTTGCACTTCACACACACACAGTCCACAAACCAGAAAACCAGCTTTTAACACAAGCCAATATTCTGCCAGCATCAAGCAAATTTCAGTGTGAAACCACCGTCAATGCTGCTCAACAACACAAAACAAAGTCCGCAGGCCTCTGATGAAAGTCTAGGACGTGATCCGCTCTGATGTTACAAATCAGCAACTTCGCAACTTTGTGCGCGCATGTACATGTACTGCAGACGGCAGTGAACTTCAAACAGGACTCACCTCACGATGTTCCCCCGCTCCCCAGTGAAAGACAGACAGATGTACTCACGGACGTACGCACAAACTCCAGTGTAGAACTGACAGTGGGAAAAAAAGGGGGTGAAAATAAAGACAGAAAAACAGACAAATGCAAGGGGAAAAATGTGAAAGAGAGAAAAAGAGACACCAAGAAAAACGGATTGACCTCAGATGAGACATGAAAGGAAGGACAGATGAAAACAGGCGGTAGCGAAAGGCCCACCTCACTTGTCCTCCACTCAGGATGCTTTCTGAAATCTGCTCACTCACCGGCTGGTGCAACGAGAGAGAGAGAGAGAGACAGAGAGAGAGAGAGGAGGAGAGAGGAGAAGGAGGAGAAGGAGAAAGGTGGGGGGAGAGGAGGTCGAAGCTTGAGGTGAGAGTAAGGTTAATAAGTGGGTGAAGGCGTGGAGAAGAAGAAGACACGGGGTACGTGCTCAGTGTCATTCTAGAAGTGTCCGGACCCGTTCAACTTCATGTCTTCACTGCAGCATTTCACTATCCCAGAAAAAGATCCTCCACTGCCTCCCTCCCTCTCTCCCTCCCTCCCTTCCTCCCTGCCTGTGTCCCTCATCTCATCTGTTTTTCATCCTGTCCATGGTCTTTCCTTCTCCTCTGTCCGCTCTTTCTCATCTCTCCTTTCCTTGTACTTCTGTCGCCTCTCACCCTCATGCTCCCCTCCTGATCCCTAATATTCCCCTCTCCTTTCATCAATGTAATGTCCTCTTTTGCTCCACCTCCCTTCCAGAGACAGCATCCAAGGTCACCCTGTCCAGGAGCAGGTGTGTGTGTGTGTGTGTGTGTGTTAGTTCATACACAAACACTGGTATGTTTAAATTTCATATTCTCTAAATTTGCACGTGTGCCCTCTTGTATCACCAATTTATAGAATTCTATGTAAGTAGTGTCACAGGTATCTCACAATAAAAAAAAAACACCTCTACCCCCCCGACCAGCTCATCACTGACCCCTGTACCACCACACATTAATCGGGAGAGCGCCAAATGTCAAAAGACATCTGGCAGCATGTCAGTGAGCGTGCATAAACAACGCATGTGTGCAAGTCTGAGTGTTTAGCATCATGTGTGACTGGACAAACGAAAACCTAAGAGACAACACAAATGTACTATGTACATGTACAATGTGATAAATGTAACCAACATTTAAAGAGTGAGACACAATAAACTAATATATAGTAACACATTCTTATCCCAACATCTGGTCCACAGAAACAGTCCACAACTGCTGTTTTGGAGTTCTAGACAGGTCTGTTGAAAATGTCCCTATCTGACAATGAGGAAGAATCCTTCAACAGATTCCTGGATCCAGATGGTTCCAGAACACCACCAACATGGAATCATCTGGTCCTGGTCCATCAGCAGCAGTTACTAACATTTCAGTACAATCTGCTCAGACCTTTGTGAGTTATTTTGCTAACAGACAACAGACCTCCTTGGTGGCGGTAATAAGCCGATGATAGATCATCACTGCTGTATCACGGTGATCATCATAGTTGTAAGGTTTCATTTCATGCTGTATCCACACCGGAGGAGCAGTAACACTCTGAAATGGTCGCTCTACATTTCTGTCAAACATGTCGCAGGCTCCGAGTGTGTCCCAGTGCAGCAACAACAACAACAACAGTGATCTTTGAACCTCTCTGACCATTTATTTAATAATACATTGTGTAATAAGCACAAGCTGCTTCTCTGGTCATTGGAATATCAGTTGGAGGATATGGTAGAATATCCCTAAACATGATCATTTGTTGTGAGCTCATGTCAGCAAAGAAAAAGATTTTAAAAGCAAATCACATTTATACACACACACACACACACACACACACACTTCAAGTGTCATTTACCATTTTAGCGCTTGATAGGATGAGTAGGCATTGATATGAATGGGCACGGAATTTTACAAGTTTTACCTGCAGAGTCCTTGAGTGGAATGGGAGTCATGGACGTGTGACTGTGTGTGGCTCCGGTGTTGGTGATGACACTAATGCAGAGGAAGTCATGAATCCAGTGAATGAGGTCAGACCGTCCATTGAGGTTGTGGACAGGTGATTACTCACTGCCCTGCAGTGGCGTTGAAGGCTTTGTTGAGATTTATGAAAGCTCACATGAGATTGTGTAATGTTTGTGAAGGACATCTGGTGCGTTCGCCCTCATGCTCCATGTAAGTAAAACCTGTAAAGCGGATCAAGTCATTCAGCACGGATTCTTGTTTCTGAAACAAAAATATAACTATTCATATGGAGATCACGCTCAGGGGCATGTCAACTTTTTAATTCAACATTAACCTCAGCCAACAGTCTGAGCTCTGAGGCTAATACGCTAAAAGGCTGTGTTTGTCTGTTTGTACATTAGAAGCCACAAGCTGCAGGGTCGATAATCCTCTCACAGTGTATTTCCTGTCGTATGATTTGATGAGCAGACAACAGGCCGTTATCTACTGAGTTACGAGGTGCTATTTAAGAACATGGTCCCGAAACAAACACATGGAAACGACTGTTTATGTGTGAGTTTGCGACAGTAGGACCCAAAAGTACAATCGCAGTCAGGAAAAGAGAGGAAGAGATTTGATCAAAAACTCTCCGGTGGACGAGCTCAGATCTTGCCAGTGCAGTGTGGGTATCCGCGAGCAGGAAACAGGAGACGCATGAAACTGGAGCTGTGGGAGCAGGAGGCAGTGAAGAAGACACGAGTGTGGACTGGGTGAAGCCTACGTCCGACTCAGAGAACCTCTGAAGGAAGGCTGACTCAGCCTTTCTGTGCTGCGTCAATGTGTGTGTGTGTATGTGGCAGCAGTAATCACCCCCCACCCACCACACACGCACACACACACTTCTGATTTCACACTATCCCCTCTCTCTCTCTCTCTCTCTCTCTCTCTGTCTCTATCTCTCTCTCTCCCTGTCTCTTCACCTCTACCTCTGCAGTACGTCTCTCACTCATTCCTCCCCTCGCCGGCTGGGGAGACACGCACGTTCTGCTTTTTCTGCCTGGCTGCTGGCTCTGCTTCAGCATCCTACTGTGCCTCTCTTGCATGCTCAATCCAGCCCCCCTCCCGCCTATGTCTCCCCCTGTGGGGCTTATTGGCCAGCCTGCCTTCCTGGCTGTTACTGCTGCTGCTGCTGCTGGAGCAGTGGATCTCTCTGACACTACGTCTCCACACCGCCACCACTCTGCCTCGCTTGTCCTCTCTGCCTTTCGCCTCACACTTGCTGGATAATCGCCACTGAGTCTGCCAGGGACAGTGACAGAGACAGAGGAAGAGACGGTGAGAGACAGAAATCCTGCACTCTGCATTCAATTACTGCATTCTTCAGTCTGCTTTCCAGGGCTGCCGGAGCTCTCTGACAGAAATCATCCACCGGTCCATCTGTTCATTCCTGGGACAGAGTGCAGAGGAGGGGACAAGAGGGAGGGACTGAGAACAGGACTTCAGAATCTCTTCGGGGTCCCACCGTGCTCCAGAAGCACATAGGATACTGTCACACGCATATTGGCTGAGACTGACCTCTGGCAGACGGTGACACAACAGATCAGACACACAGGTGGTGTCATGGCATCAGTGGACAGCACCGGTTCCAGTGCGTCAGGTCGGCTGCGGTCAGGGGATCTACTTCATGCTGGCCTGGCAGTTGTTCTGCTGTTGGGTGAGTTCCACTTCTCTACATTGCGCTGCAATCCCTCACTCCTTCACCATGGCTCTGCAATACACTGGAGCGGTGGACTTTTCCAGGAGCAAACGGATTCATTCCATTAGCCTGGGTGAATGTGTTTGTCTCTGCATGTCTGCGTTTTCCCTGTTTGATCTTCTTGTTTCAGTGTTTATTGCACTGGCTCACATCTGTCACAGTCAACCTTTTTTTTTCCATATTTCTTTACGCCCAAGCATCTGCTGCTCAACAGTCTCCGCTTCAGCTCGCCTGTCTCGTCTGGCTAAACTCACCCACACCTTCGGTGTAGAATGTTCGCTGGTGTCACATGCAATGTTTACTTGTTGCTGGACTCTGGGCATCATGGTCACTAACATCCCACCAGCCTGATGTGAACTCGGGTGTCATGTTGACTCGGCTGAGCGGGATCAGTGACCAGTGACCAAAAGGAGAAAAAACACATTTACTGGTGTTTGCCAGAGGTATGTG
>CAAKHB010007598.1:1392-12370 GCA_901007665.1 Aeoliscus strigatus | reverse complement strand
GGAAAAGCCGTTGAAACCACAGAGCTTTGCTGTGACTGCCGTCATTTCCTGTCTCATCTGCACAAATCCAACTGATTGTTGGTTCACACTCATCGCACAATAACCACACACAACCACCAACTATGACTCGCTAGCATGATCCAACCATCCATGACGCCCTCCGCTCCCTGAAGTCGCCCCCCCACAGGAGCCTCTCCTCCGACATGGACCCGTCTCTGGAGTCAGCGTGGGTCCAATCATGGGTTCTCTGAGTGTCTCTGCTCTAATTAATCCCATAATGAGTCTGTTTGATGGCGACTTATGTAAAACACAGAGGGACACGACGGCGTCATCCAGCAGCTGTCAGGGAGACACACACACACACAGTCACTGGCCTCCAGCTTCACAGGGTATTTATAGGCAGCAACCGACTCCCCTGAAAGCCAGTAACCTCCTTTTTAACACACACACACACTCAGGTGTACAAGAAAAATCAACCATTGTACAACCATCGTTGTATCTAAGGTCCAAATGAAATAAAGTGTGTGCTTGGATGTGATTCGTACATCTCAACGTGTGTGTTCGATATAAAAACACCCCGTAAACTGAACCCTCTGCGTGACACATGAACACGACTGAGCTGACACAAAAATCCAACAGACTCATGAATAAAGTTGTTAAATCTGCAACTGTGTTTGCGTGTGTGGCTGCTTCCAGGTGTTTCTAAGCAACCGGTGCTTTTTTAAGACTCATCTCAGCAATGGAGGCTTCTTTTCCCTTGTGTTTTGCGCCCTTTGACCTGTTGTCAGTGTGTATGTGTGGTCGTATGTGGAACCATGACATAACAACTGGAACAACAGCAGGTTTTTACTGGAAACTGAACAGCCGGCTTTTCACCTGGAAACCAGGAGCTGCCGACTCGTACATCGGCTGTGGTTGAGATGCAGGAGACGGACGTGAAGGAAAACGGACACAGAGGAGATGGAGGCAAAGACGAAGCAGCAGGCGGAGCCAAGAGGCGGAGGAGGACGACACTCATGTGGTGGCCATGTGTTCCCAGCAGGACGCCGTGGGGGGGGGCTTTAACAGAACGCCCCCGTCAAGTCATTCATCAGATGGCACTGGGGGATGTTCCACCCAGGAGGACAGTGGTTTGGTGACAACATCCAGGTCTCTGAGGCGTCTTTGAACAGATCAGAAGCAGCAGACGTAGTTTTCCTGTGAAATCCATCAGGAGTTCATGAAAACTCAAAACAAAACCTACCAACTGTGTCTTTAAATAGATTTAAAAGAAGAAAAACACCCCGCTGACAGAAAACTAGGCCATGGACAGAGGACCGGAGGCACACGGAGGAGGAGGTGGAGAGGAGGGAATGAACGTACCAGGGGCGTATTATTACCTCCTCACCACGACTTCGCTCCCCAATTAACTACAAATTAACATCCGATCAGCTGAGAGCTGGCGGAGCTGCAGAGAAAGTTCCGGACCTCCCCCTCGGCTGACATCTGTCCCCCAGAGGGTGGAGCACTACGGCCTGACCCGCCTGAATCTGGAACTCAAAACCAGGCTGTTGAGTCGATGCAGGACATGTTTTACACACAACCTAGCAGAGTGTTTTTTTTAACTGCCCCATTACCATGGCAACCACCTGTCCGGCTGCAGCGTTTGACCACGGATGCACGGTGATTGACGCTGTTTGTAAACGCATAAGCGGTGAAGAAGCATTGATGACGGATACGATGAGACCAGTTCTGTCCGACACGTCCCAGGGTCACAGACAGACATTCATTCAAGCAGCGTGTCAAAGGTCAAAGGTCTCTGACACCGTGTCCGTGTCTCTGCTTCTGTCTTGCTCCTTTTTCCCTCCATCCATGTGACTGATGACAAGGTCCGCTGCTCATATCCTTATATAGACCTGAGCTCGCTCTGCACTGCTGAGGCACACACACACACACACACACACACACACACACGCTGCTGGAAACATACAGTGTGCTAACTTGTTCTTTTCATGTGTTTATAGTAGTATTAGTGGTATTATTACCAGTATTACTTTGATGAAGTGGGCCGATTAAACAGCCATTTGCTTTCTATCTATCCTTGACATTAAACAGATGGTTCTTGAACACAATTAGCTTAGCTTAGCATAATGTTTCACAGGATGTGTGTAAGTTGTACACATAGTAACTCAATTGTTCACGTAAAACCATGAAGCCGATTAGCTGATGGGACGTTGATAGGGTGTTGACTGGACGTTGAATAGTCGTTGATGGGATGTTGACGGGACATTTATTGGATGTCGGCAGGATGGCTGATTGGACGTTGATGGGATGTTGATTGATTGTAGACTGGACGTAGACTGGACATTAATGGTGATGTTTCTGAGCTGTGCTCCGACCTCAGCAGTTGTCCGCCCAGGTTGGCTAAATGCTAATCAGCTCATGTCTCACACAGACTGAGCTCCTGCGGCAGTAAATGTTTTTCCAGTTGACCTTCTAACCACCCGACATTAATGCTTTGGTTTGATGTCATCAGTCACAGTCACTGACCTGCCACAAAAACAACTTTGTTTTTGGAAAAGTTTATCAGGCTGTTTGTGAGACATTAAAGTCAAAGTCTGGAATTTTCTCCAAACATTTGATACTTAGCATGAACTTTCTAATGTGAATATACAGTGAACGTAATTGTTTTCTGTTACCGTCTGAATCGACCTCCTGAAATCCCCCCAGGGAACTGGACTGTACCAGCATCTCCGTGGCAACAATAGATGCCAGGGTGCGTCGCTGTGGCATTAATTGGGTGGGTGAGCTCAGACTATGTTGGACTCTTGAGATGGCTCGGGGGGGATGGACGCCGGCTTTTCGTGGACGTTTGTCACACACACAAATAAAACAACTCACAAGAAGTGTGTGTGTGTACACAAGTACAGTGAGTAAAATGTGTGTACTTTGCTTACTTGTGATGACAATACTGCGACTACTTCTGCAGTACATGAGGACAGTTACCAGCAGAGGCTTTGTGTGTATTCTTATTATAGGCAGGTCACATAAGAACCCTCCCCACACACACACACCAGTCGTTCACCAGACCCAGTTATCGACATAGGGAGAAGTCTCCTTAAATGGTCGACTACTCGGGGCTGTTTGTGTTTCCACTGCTCAAATTAAAGTTTGGGAACAGCCTTTTAAAGTGTGTGTGTGTGTGTGTGTTTGTGTTGTGTGTGTGTGTCTTATAGAGGCATATATAGATCCTCTAACAAACCTCCATGAAGAAGGTGTCCATTGTTTGTTGGTCGTGACTGAAGTTTTTCTCAGACATGTTTGTCTCTATCTCTTTCCATTTTTTTTCTTTCTATAAGAAGAAACGTGTCAAAGGAAACGAGAACCTCGGTTCGGTCGGTTGACGTTAAACGTTGACGTCGGTGTGGTCCATGGTCCTATGACTGTGGAACCTCAGGGACGTCACTAACATCTCCTCTGTTTCTTCTCTTGCAGCCTGAAAACCTCCAGAAAACGTGGCTGAGGGAGTTTTACCAGGTAGGTCTTCACTCTGTAAAACACATTTAACAGTTTACTGCTCCTTAGCAGCAGTAGGTAGGTGTAGGTAGTGGTAGGTAGTTGTAGCTGTAGGTAGTGGTAGGTAGGTGTAGGTTGTGGTAGGTAGGTGTAGGTAGTAGTAGGTAGGTGTAGGTAGTGGCAGGTAGGTCTAGGTAGTGGTAGGATGGTGTAGGTGTAGGTAGTGATAGTAGGTGTAGGTTGTGGTAGGTAGGTGTAGGTAGGTAGGTGTCGGTAGTGGTGTGTAGTGGTAGGTAGGTCTAGGTAGGTGTAGGTAGTGGTAGGTAGGTGTAGGTAGTGGTAGGATGGTGTAGGTGTAGGTAATGGCAGGTAGGTGTACGTAGGAGTAGGTGTAGGTAGTGGCAGGTAGGTGTACGTAGGAGTAGGTGTAGGTAGTGGTAGGTAGGTGTACGTAGGAGTAGGTGTAGGTAGTGGTAGGTAGGTGTACGTAGGAGTAGGTGTAGGTAGTGGTAGGATGGTGTAGGTGTAGGTAGTGGTAGTAGGTGTAGGTTGTGGTAGGTAGGTGTAGGTAGGTAGGTGTCGGTAGTGGTGTGTAGTGGTAGGTAGTGGTAGGTAGGTCTAGGTAGGTGTAGGTAGTGGTAGGTAGGTGTAGGTAGTGGTAGGATGGTGTAGGTGTAGGTAATGGCAGGTAGGTGTACGTAGGAGTAGGTGTAGGTAGTGGTAGGTAGGTGTATGTAGGAGTAGGTGTAGGTAGTGGTAGGATGGTGTAGGTGTAGGTAGTGGTAGTAGGTGTAGGTTGTGGTAGGTAGGTGTAGGTAGTGGCAGGTAGGTCTAGGTAGTGGTAGGATGGTGTAGGTGTAGGTAGTGGTAGTAGGTGTAGGTTGTGGTAGGTAGGTGTAGGTAGGTAGGTGTCGGTAGTGGTGTGTAGTGGTAGGTAGTGGTAGGTAGGTCTAGGTAGGTGTAGGTAGTAGTAGGTAGGTGTAGGTAGTGGCAGGTAGGTCTAGGTAGTGGTAGGATGGTGTAGCTGTAGGTAGTGATAGTAGGTGTAGGTTGTGGTAGGTAGGTGTAGGTAGGTAGGTGTCGGTAGTGGTGTGTAGTGGTAGGTAGTGGTAGGTAGGTCTAGGTAGGTGTAGGTAGTAGTAGGTAGGTGTAGGTAGTGGCAGGTAGGTGTAGGTAGGAGTAGGTGTAGGTAGTGGTAGGTAGGTGTAGGTAGTGGTAGGATGGTGTAGGTGTAGGTAGTGGCAGGTAGGTGTACGTAGGAGTAGGTGTAGGTAGTGGTAGGTAGGTGTACGTAGGAGTAGGTGTAGGTAGTGGTAGGTAGGTGTACGTAGCAGCGGTGGCAGTGCAGTGGCTCCATGAGGGCACGTCAGTGTTTAAAAGCAGTTCCGTGCTGCAGCAGGTTTGGGTATGAGGTCGGATACAAACTACTACTCTGCTTAAGAACTGCACCCCCACAACAAACCACATCTCTTTCCACTGCTGGAGGGGAAGTGATGCAGCTAAAATGACACACACACACACACACACACACACACACACACACACACACACACACACACACACACACACACTCACACTCTGCACTTGAACTGATGGAGGTGAATTCAGTTTGTAAATGTTTCGTCAGTGATTTGACATCAAACGTTAACGGCCTCAGTGACACGGGAACAGAACCACCTCAGCAGTGTCAAAGGACCAGTGAAAGCACCTGTGTGTGTGTGTGTGTGTGTCTAACGGCTGTGAAGGAACTCTGTTTGCTTTGTGGGGAAGTCTTGTGTGTCTTAGAGGGAGGTGTCACATCTCACGAGTGTGGAGAGAGAGAGTGAGAGACTGTGTGTGCATGTGCGCACTGACGTCATGGAAAAAAGCATCAGATTATGAAGTTGTGTGTCTGATCAGCTCTGAGGTGTGTTTGTGTCAGCATGGACCGACCGATTCGTCACATCGGCTGTTTCTGCTCCACACGTGTGTGTGCGCGCGTGTGTGTGCGCGCGTGTGTGTGCGCATGCGTGCGTGTGTGTGTCTGTGTGTGTGTTTTTGCTTGCAGCAGCTCGCGTCCTCCCGGTTCTCTTCAACCCTTTGACTCGGTCTTCCGGCCCGTTTGACGCCGTGTGCGGCAGCAAACGGAATCTGTGTGAACCATCACGGCCGACGGCTGACGCTGCCAGACCAGAACCGAAACAGAACGGTTTCATACAGATAGAAATACGAAGAACTGGAGCTGATGTTTACGTCTGTTTACAGCAGCTGATGTTTACACTCAAACAGCGATCCAGTTCTTTCTTGTTTCCACAGTCTCTTCTGAATTGAAGTAACTTTATTGTCACTGTCGACATTGTCAACATCATCATGCAGCAAAGGAGAGACACACAAACGGTAAACACACAAACCATAAACAAAAATACACAAATAGTAAACAAGACACAAATTGTAAACAAATGAAACATGAAATGTAAACAACACAACATACAAACAATAAATACAAAACTGTAAACAACAACATACACATAACATATACATAGCAATACACAAATAGTGCCACCAAAGAGTAAACCACAATGTACAATCAGTAAACAACTAACAATTGGTCGCTCTAGTCGGATCCGCTCCGTCTGTTTACAAATAAACAAAGCAGGTTGTTTTTCTGCTGCTCAGGTTCGGACGCTGCAAACAAGCATACTTTGCATCGCGCCACATCCTCCAGTGACCCACACCTCATTTGTATCGAAAACATCTTCAGAGCGCCGCAGGTTACGACGGCGTCATGTTGTACACACACAGACACACACACAGACGGACAGACACACACACAGAGACACACACCACAGACACTGAGGCACACAGACACACACACACACACAGACGGACAGACACACGGAGACACACACCACAGACACTGAGGCACACACACACACACACAGAGACACACACACAGAGGACAGCGGTGTTCTCTCAGCTTTTGTAAAACTGGATATTAATGTTTTTACTTGATGAACAACTGACATGAATCATGATTCCAGAAGTTTCCACTGAGAAGAACCGTCGCCGTGGAGGTTTAGCAGGTTGTGATGGAGGTTTTGTGTCTCCAACGTTAAACAGTCTGACACGTTCAAGTCGTCTTTTTGGACAAATAGAAACTTCCCTGGAGTTTAAATGCAGTGTGACTGAGGACGAGGCCACGCCTCCATGTCAAACACGTTCGCGTCTGACATCCGGCGTTGCGATGGTCCTGTTGTCCGTGGCTGCTCCACCCTGTTGGGTCTGAGCAAACAGCAGTGTGGGCTCAGGGAATCGAACAAGAAAGTGACGGCGACTTGCCGGCTGTTTGTGTTCGGCTGAAATATGCTGTTTGCACGAGCTCACGTGAGATTCCAGGCTGGAAAGACAAACAAGCAGTGACTGTGAGAGCGCAGACCTCCGGCTTGATTGTGTCACACTGAAATGACTTTCCTTCAGCGTCATGGCAACCAATCAACCAAAAATGAAAATATATGACAAACCAAGGGGGATAAAAGGATAAAATAAGAGGCTTAAAGGAAAGAAGGGGAAGGAAATAAATAAGATTTTATATATATATATATATATATATATATGTGTTTAATACTAATAACTACTAAATAAAAGGTGTAATTTATAATATATGATATAAAACTATATTACACTATATATAATTTATGTTCTAAAAATGAGAAGAAATAAAATCTGTTGAGGCCTTCGATCAAACACAGTGTGTGTGTGTCCACACACAGATCAGGATCACCTCCAGAACATCATGGGTTCTTTTCAGGCCAGTCTGATTGTTAACAGATAGTATGCGTCGTCTCCCCGGTGAAGGTAACTCTGGTGGATGACCTTTCCACTGAGAGCTCCACTAATGTGTGAGCGTCCCGTTCTCACGTCGTAACACGTCACAGGCTGATGGAAAATCAATGGTGTTATTGCCGTCCATTAGTTTTGAATTGATTGGCCGCTGGCAACCGGAATGCAGCGCAAAGGTGGGAAGCCAGCAGAGCGCCGCGGCGCCGCTGGAGCCCTAGGGACCACTGATGCATCACCTCAGCCACTGCACGGAGCCTCGACCCTGTGAGTGCTTGTGAGTGCCGTGAATCACTCTGCGCCTTCGATTCTCTATTGGAGGTCAGCAGCCACTCACAAACTCCTTCACTCCAAAATGAAAGGTCACGTGACTCGGCTGCGTTGCAGGAAGTCCGGCGACACCGGTTAGGAGGAGGACCTGGGGTGTGCTCGTGAAACACCTCAGCTGGAGTTGACAACGTGTTACCGCTGGCGTAGCATTCGACGTAGCTTCAGGGCGTAGAATCATAGTGCGTGTCTGACCCGTGTGTGTGTCTGTCCTCTCTTACAGACTGTACAGTCACATAAACCTCACTTCCTGGCGGTTCACTGTCAGGAGGTCGGCGGGAAGAATTACGAGGCGTCAATGTCGCACGTGGATTCGTTTGTCAAGTAAGTTCTGTGGTTTGTTGGAGCTGAGCTGGACTCCATGTCAGCCTGAGTCTGTTTAATCTGAGCGTGTGTGTGTGTTCACCAGAGAGCTGCTGTCCAGTGAAGCCATGAAGGACTACAGCAGAGCCCGCGTCTACCTCGATGAGAACTACAAGTCCCAGGAGCATTTCACCGTAAGAATCCTTTCATACTTTTATCACAAACTGCTGACGTGTCGCAGACGTATGACAAGCAGGTGCCATCATCATCATCATCATTTTTATTGTAGAGACTTTGGGTCCATTTAAAAAAATGGTGAGAGTAACAAAACGAATCCACAATATATATTATTATATAGTTGTTATTTATATAGTTGTGTTAGAATTTATTGTCCTTTGAAATAATTTAAATGTGAAGTAAATGTTATTAAATTCAGACGTGACCTCAGACTGGAAAACCTGCTACTGCCCTTGTCCACTGGATGGCAGCAGAGGATTGGAAACAACAGATGAAACGAGGTCCCTCTGCTGCATTCCATCAAAAGTTCCTTCTGACTTAAACTTTCTGACTGAAAGTTGCACACAAAACACTACTGATCATGTTCATCAGCTCTGTATCACATGAACAATACTGCTGACGTATGAAGACATCTGGAGACATTTCCAGTCATGTTTGATGGTGTGTGTGTGTGTGTGTGTGAGTGCGTGTGCGTGTGTGTGCGTGTGTGTTTGTGAGGATGTTAGGATCCTGGACTTCGCAGAATTATAAGACATCATATTGTCCTAGTAACCGATGGAGAATTTATGAAGCTGAATTACAAAGGTGTGAGTTTCTTAGTACTTGCGGCTGTGGTGTTTTCCCGCGGCGGCAGTCTGTCCGTCATGACATACGGAGCGGTTCGCTGAGCGACGCTGCAATTTTGGCTGTGACCTCTGGGTGGCGACAAACCCAAGGCAGAGCCTGAAACCATGGCAACGTGGTCCAGGTGTGAACGCGGCCTGTCTGGGACTGCTGTGCTGCGTCCGTCCTCTGCGTTGCTGCCGTATGTCCACGCGCCACCGAACTGCACACACACACACACACACACACACACACACACACACACACACAAAGACACACATGCCCATAAATCATCCGAAGCCGCGAGTCAGATTTGCTCTTTGAGAAGAATCTCAGCAGCTTTGGCCTTTTGGAGATGTAATTATCTGCCGTTTCACATCAGCTCTGCTAATATCCCGTTCTCCGGAGCTGTTGGTTGAACGTGTTTGGCTATAGATTAACCTTTTGTTGTGTTTTCCTTCTCATCAAATAGACATCACTGTTTGTGCGCGTGAGTCGGTGGAAACATCTCACGTCCGTTTCCTGCGTGTTGATACTGAAACCCGGTAAATATGGAGAGACCTGTCGGCCGCAGCACACAGGGCGTAACATTTGGATTTGATGACATCACCTGTTTGTTTTCTCAGTCTTCGATCACACATACACACACACACACACACACACACACACACACAGAGACAAGCTGCACAGATAATTGTTTGTTGTCTGCGCCACCTGTCGATTTTGGAACACTTGGAAAACACGTTTTTTCTTGAAAGCTTTCAAATCTTTCACATTCTTTGCATCTTTTACGTTGTTTACATGTGTTTTAAAACTTCACTCTGACAAAACAATCTTTTGTCAGGTGTGTGTTTGTTGAATTGTTGTTTGATGGTTTCTGCTCATTTTCAAACTGATGAATTTGTGTGCCATTTGTGTGTTGGTTTGTGTGTTTGTGTCTGTTACATCTCAGAGTTTCTGGAATGAGCAGTTATCGTTTGAGATGAGATGAACACGAAGTCAGCTTCTCCCAGAGGAAGACGGGCTGTGACTGACACGCCCCCCCCCACCACACACACACACACACACACTCACTCACTCAGGTATACAGCAGGTAAAATGTCAATTAGGAACCGGCCCTGATGACTCAACTCCCAGTCCACTTGTTGTTGGTCATTAATATTTATGGATGAATGGACAGAGCTGCAGCTGGTGTCACCAGGAATGACAGACACTGACACACACACACACACACACACACACACACACACACACACAAACACAGGTTTTTTACTGGGATGTCTTCACAGTGCCAAAGAAATGCCACCAAACCTGCACAAATGTACACCAACACACACACACACACACACACACACACACACACACACACTCTCTCTGCTTCATCAACCCTCAGTTGTTTCAGGGCATTTTAATGGTAAATTAAAGGCGTCCTGCCGGCAGTCAGTGGGACACTCGTGTGAGCGGATGCCGAGGATAAATCAGGGTCTGTGGTTTGACAGGATACTGTCTGTGTGTGTGTGTGTGTGTGTGTGTGTGTGTGTGTGTGTGTGTGTGTGTGTTCGAATCAAGCAATTTGTTCTTTTCAATGAGTAGAATTTATGTCAAAGACAAGCTGAGAATTTAGACTAAACAGTTTGAAGGTTAAAGTTTTTTTATGGGCACACACACACACACACACACACACACACACACACACGTTTGATGTTAGAAAAGACACAAGTCTGACAAACCAACAGTCCATAATATGTAGTTTCTTTGGTGTCGCAGGTGTTTGACTTTTTTACCCGAGTGTGTGTGTGTGTGTGTGTGTGTGTGTGTGTGTGTGTGTGTGTGTGTGTGTGTGTGTGTGTGTGTAAGCTGCTCCAGATGTGGTGAACCTCCAATTGTTCTCTGCAGCATCAGTCTGTTCCACTTCTATCCATCTGTGTCCCCGTGTGTGTGTGTTGCTCTGAAATGTGCATCACTTTCATTTATCAGCGTTTTAAACTGCATCTTATATCAACTCACTGTTCTGTTTTTATGAGGAAACACACAGACTGCAGATAAAGCTGTGTGTGTGTGTCTGTGTGTAAAATATATAATATTTATTTACAACATATAGATGAGAGTGTGTGTATACTTAGTCTGTTGGTTTTACGCAGTGAGGTTAACTAGTGGGAGCAGCCCCCCCCCCCCCCCCCCCCCCCCCCCCCCGGGG
>CAAKHB010007596.1:154539-180737 GCA_901007665.1 Aeoliscus strigatus | reverse complement strand
GGGGGGGGGGGCCCGGGGGGGGGGGGGGGGGGGGGGGGGCTCTGTGGCCTGCTCCTCAGCCGGGTCCTGGCACAGTGATCGACTGTCACACTGTCCCTGATGAAGTCGCCAAAGAAAAGATCTTCCTGAGTCACTGAGAAGCATCATGATATTTGAAGAACAAAAAAAAGAACCACGTTCCAATCCTGAAGCGTAGTGGACGGGCACCACGTGCACCAGTTCAGGATCACAACTGTTCCTGTTGTGTGAGGTGATTCTGTATTATGAATATTAAAATGAATATTAGCAGCATTAACAAAGCATATTCAGCCAATGTGACTTGGAGCTTTGTGAAAATACTTCTCATTCGAATTTGAACGCTTTTGCAGAAGTGTGTGTGTGTGATTTTTAAGTTTTTTCTTTCCATCAAGCTGCAAGTAATTTCGAGTTTTCGTCACATTAAATAGTAATACTTAGTAGTATTAATTCCTTCTGGGAGCTAATGCAGCAGGTACAGGACGTTCATAGAGGTCATATTTGACTTTCAGCTGTCGGTTGAAAGTTAAACTTTAAGCCTTCTGTCATTGATCGCGGCAGAGATCCACAAGGACGTTTCCTCTCTAAACACGGCAGTTGATGAAAAACACGGCGCCTGATTGAAGTGTCTCTGAGCAGGAGAATCACAGAAGGATGGGCGGGCTCAGATTACAATCCCGTGTCGAGATGTTTGCACCCAAACGCGCTCCAGTCACCATCTTTACCCTGAAATGTGAACCTGAGCCATCTGTCGTCGGCCATTAGTGGAGACGAGGTCAGACGGACTCAAAACTCGCAGTGGTTCTGCTTTCTGTTTGTGGTTTTGGGAGATTTTTGGTTTTGGTTCCACGTTTTATCTCTGGTGAAGTCTCGCTTTGCTGTGGTACAAATGTTTCTGTTCAGATCAGTTTCCCCTCAGCAGGTCGAGCTACGAGCAGCAGCTCTCAGACCTGTTGACAGACTGTTGTTGTTTGTTCCCGACATCACAACTCATCTCAGACAGATTGGAGAAGATGCTGAATCATGACAGGAACACAGATGTTTTTTGAAATGATAAACAGAAGTGTGGCGGCGCCTCGATAATAACAGGTGGAATGATGAAACTGATCAGAAGGCAGAAGCTTTGAGATCTGAGAGCTGCGTCCATTAGTCCAATAATCTCATCATGGATTAATTCTTGGTTTGTCTTAACGTTGTCAGAATGACTTTTGAATACTTCCTGCTGAGTGAATGAGTCATGTGATGCAGTTGGTCACATTGAAAATAGTAGTAGTTTCACTACCCAAAGTACTGACAGTATTGTTAGCGCTGCACATGGAAAACTGTTAGCAGTTAGCAGTTAGCTAGCGCAGCAAACTAACAACTGTTAGCGGCTAAAGCGTCACATGAATAACTGTTAGCAGCTAACAAATGACAGTTCAAACAAAATACTGTTAGCAGTTAGCGCAGCAAACTAACAACTGTTAGCAGTTAGCAGTTATCGCAGCAAACTTAATAACAGTTAGCGGCTAACACGTCACATGAATAACTGTTAGCAGCTAACAAATGACAGTTCAAACAAAATACTGTTAGCAGTTAGCGCAGCAAACTATAACTACTGTTAGCAGTTAGCGCAGCAAACTAGCTATGAAGAACATTACTAACGTGTGTGATGCAGTCACACACGCTCTGTTTTCCTTCATGTTGCTTTGACAGCCAAGTAAACATATGTTTGCTAGCAGCTTTATTTGTTGATCAAATACCTCTCAGTTTCCACAAACGTTCGACTCGACACCTGCGAGTTTGACCAAAGAAGGGAAAGTTGCCTTGAGTTTTCAAATGTTTGGTTACTTTGGGGGATGATCTGGAGGAGCAGGCTGGTGATGCCGAAGGCCTCAGGCCTGCCCCCGTTTTTCACACTCGACAAGATTTGAACAAAAGCAGAGACCTCCGAATACGACTGACCTCAAACAACATGTGACGTCCCCCCTCGACAAACCCCCACTGTCCCAGTAATGATATCTACTCATCCGTCGGAGAGGAAACGTGTGATACACTGTTGTTTTAACAAATCAGTTTAAGGGCCAACGGTTAAATCAGTTTGGGATTCATGAGTAATGGTCGCACACGTTCTGACCAATCAGCTGAGACCTGGTGACCGGTATCCACGTGACCGTTGACTTTTGGACAGAAGAGAAGAAGAACCGTGTCTCCACAGCAGCAGCTTGAAATGCCGTGCTCACAAACCCACAAAGAGAAACACCAGAACACGTATTTTTGGAAATGTATTCAGTGCACGTTGCGAGTTGTACCTGTAATCTTTGTTCTGGACTGGACTGGAAGAATCACCACTGAATTAGCGATCCCTGTTGTATCTTCACCTGTTGCGCGGCCATGTTTACACTGTTGCTGTGGCAACAGGACCGCTTTGGGCCTTCAAATCAGGAACCATGGCGTCTTAAAAGTAGGATGTGTGACTAGACGTATTAAAGATGCAGAGGAGACGAACGTCGTCTCGACCCACAAATGTCAGACGGTGCTGAAGGTGACGCTGGGAAAAGGGCGGCGAGCGAATCAGCGTTATCCAGAACAAACAGTCGCAGACCTTCAGGAATGCCGAGCGCTCGCTGGCTGCTGATTGGCCCGTGGCTGCTGTCATACGACCCTCCGATCCCCTCCAGCTGTTTTAGCAGACCATTACCTGGTGAGTCACCTCTGGCGGGCAGACAAAGGGGAAAATGTGGAGCCGAGCAGGAGGGTCAGCGAGTCATGTTTCATTAATCGAAAGCCTGAAGGTGACGTCCAGATATTTGTCTGCCTCGTCCTTGTTTCAGCCAGGTGACCATCGTTTCGTCACACTATATCTCAGGCTGGATCTCCCTTTAGTCTGTTTGCTCTGGTCTGGATCATTTGAGTTGAGCAGCATTAGGTCTTTTGTTTTTTTTTTGCACACCGGGACAATCAATCTTACGACAATAATGACTGAAATTTATTTCATCAGAAAAAAAAAATCCATTCGCATACGTTTGGTTTGTACCCGAGTTCTCTCACCAGGTGAAACAAACCACAACAAGCGAGAAAATGAACTCCAGTTTAATTTAGGTGTGAAATGTCAGAGATGTTTATATTGACGCTGTCTCCGCACTCCGGAGGAAGCTTTGGCAAACTCTGTTTTGACCTCTGACCTGGTTCCAGTCCTGCCACTGCTTTTTCACGTATTTTCTCTTCTTGTTAGCTGTTAGCTCGCCAGCAGTCGTTACTCCATCACCAGGACACCATCACACGACCGTGACTGTCCTCTCTTCGTCTGTGACCACCCTTTTATTTCCTTCTCTACTCCCTGTGACTCCTAATTGTTGTTGTTGCCTGCCTCTGTGTTCGCCCCCCCTTCGCCTCCATCTTCTCTCCCGGCTGGCAGCAGCATAATGGGGTTGTAGCCTTCGGTAAATGTCTCAGAGAAATGTGAGATTGCGGGTCGGTCGACGGCGTGTCAGGCCCAGGTCACTGTCATGAAGAGGAATGAGGCGGTGGCGTTACGCCGCCATCCAGGCGATGAAATCTAAAGCAGACATGCCTCAGGCCTAGCACGGACACACACACACACACACACACACACACGAACTGACAGGAGAAGATGTGTATTGTTAGCGCTGAAAATGAAAAAAATTGGCCGTTAGCGACGTAGTTTAACAACTGTTAACAGTTAGATGTTTGAAGGACCACAGTTTCACCCCCGACCTACTAAAGCAGCAACACGTCAGGACCTCTCTGGGAACCTGAACAAATATTGTCAAACCGCATTGATCCCCGCAGAGATGGACGACTCAAATCCAGTTTCTCATTTCTGCTTCTTCCTCTGTCAGCATCACACCCATTTAAACAGCTCCTTCGTTTCTCAGCCCTGAATCTTGGCTAAATTTCATGATTAAAAATCATCATTTGTCCATTAAGTTGCCGTCCAGCGTCCAAAACAAACAGGCCTGTCCCTCATTGTGGTTCTCAGAGCGGGTTCATCGGGCTGCTGCTTGTTTCACAAAGCTCCGAGTGGAGGTGAATTTACTGCCCCGCCCACAGAATCGTGTTCTTGTCGTGATTTGGCTTCTGTTGTATTGTTGCTGTCACACGGAGGCGTTTGCTCACGTGAGGGAAGAATCAAAGAAAGTTCATGACTGACACTTTGGAATGTGTGATTGTTGATCTGGAAGTAACCAGAGAGGCAGAAGTGGATAGTTGGATCGCAGATAAATATCAGATGGATATACCTATTAACTATGACAAGTTTATCATTTATTTATGTACATAATAAGTGTTGGGACAGTCGTTTCTCAACTCAAAGTCAAACCAAAAATATTTCTTATTCCGAGTCGCAGTTTTTCATGTCTAGACATGAAGTATCTTGACAGTCAACATTTTCACTTAAAATGATCAGAAACTTCAGAAAATTTGCTTGTCTGTAAAAAAAGTTACTTTTTCAGATGATGTGTGTTTAAGAGTGAAGAGATTTTTTTAAAACTAGAAATTAGACATTTTGATTAGAAATAAGACGCATTTTCTTCGTAAGATTTTGAATTTTTGTGATTGGCTGTGGTTTCACATCGAGCCAACCGGCCTCCACCTGATGGAAACATTGAGTCCTTGAGGTGAAAGAGATGTGGAGTTGATCAGGCGATCTGACGTTTGTGACCGGAAGCTGCTCACGTAGTTTCTCCGGTTGAATCACTCACAGTTTCACAGTGGGAGGAAGAGGAGGAGGAAGAGGAGGAGGAAGAGGAGGAGGTCAAATCAGCCTGAGAAGAGAAATGAATCCGTTCTTCTTCTTTCTCAGAACACATTCAGTACTAACTCAAGTTACTTATCTCATTGCATTAAAAAAAAACCCTGATTCGTTCAGGTATTTGGATTTTTTTTTAAATTAAATGTATTGTTTGATACATGATCAGTTAAGGACATGGAAATATTCTCTTTGGGAAATTCTGAGTAGTTCAAATGGCTGAATATCCATCTTCTCAAAAGACGCTATTGCTTGAAAACGTTTTGAGAAGGAAATAATTCATTTTAATCAACAATAAACACTTTAAAATCACTTGTTAAAATGAAGTTGTATATTTATATTTCAGCGGACACTCAACCCGAAGCTGAGCAATCACAAACAGACTGAAATGAATCCAATAAATGAATGATAAATACAAATACCCAAATGTAGACATGAGTAAATCCAACCACTGCCCTGTTGAAGCCGAGAGGGTCGGACCTGTAAGAAGAACACGCTGTGTTTACATTTGGTCTGGTGGTGTATTGAACAGAAAGCCATTAGACCGGCAGCCGCCCGTCGGAACCGGGAGTGGATTCCGATTGGAAGTCAATGTCGCTCAGCTTCCATCAGCCGTGACGGGGGTTTGACCTCTGGGCTCCAATCGTCAAATGTCTTTTTAAACCCGTTAGTGTCTCTGCAAAGTGGACCTTAACAGAAAAAAAAAAAGAAGACATGAAACTGAAACTACGTCCAAACACACATTCCAACAAATGAAAGTGCCAACGTTTAATCCTCTGTGCACGTCTTCAAATAAGCTGATGAAGAAATACATAATGGTGGTTACATTGGATACGTGTTGATACGATTTGATCATTTCACTTTTGTTTTCCAACATTGATGGAGAATAAATGTGGTTGTTTACTGCAAGCAACCACCAGGGGGCTTCTTTCTGGGGACGTTGGGGACGGGGAACATTGGTGTCATCGTACTGAGCTGTTGTGTGCGACATTTCCTACAACGGCCTTGTGATTGGGCGCTCATCCATCACTAGTATTTGTTTTTTTCATCGGCTTGTCGTCATCCTGTCTCTCTCCTGTCTTCGTCTTTTTCCACACCACACTCCTTTCTTCTTCCCTCCTTTTTTTTGGATGCTGCGTGAAGCATGGTTGGATATTTTTGGAAGCTTTTTATTGTCACTTCGCTCCGTCCCTGTCAACAACAACAACAACAACAAAAAGCCACGTTGGCGCTCACCTCACTCACTGTGAGCCGCCGGAGCTTCAAACACTCTGCTCTTCCTCTTTGTCCCTGAGTGAACAATGGATGGAAGGAAGGAGACCGGGATTGGTCCTCTGGGGACCCTGCTAGTCTCAGTGATGCAGTGCGAGAGACATAGACACAGGAAAGAGAGAGAGAACCCACACAAGGTATCGATGATCTTGATTTAGAGTTTTTATTGTGTGTATTAGTGACCTGTTTTGCAGGCGACCTCCCCAACTCCATCTTTTAAAACCGCCTTAAATGCTTGTCCGATAGAAAGCTGAAAATAAATGTGGACACATTTATTTTGAAATGTCCACTCTCACTCAGAATTATTTCATGTTGTCTGTACTCAAATGTGGTGAAGGATTTAAATCTGAACAAAAAAACACTTCACTTCTGGCTGTGAAGATTAGACGGGGGATTTTCTGCTCGGGCTTATGGTGCCCATCTTCCCGGCCTTCAGTTTTCTGTCCTGTGAGACCGTTTGATTCCTTTGTTCTGGAAGACGGAGACCGTCCTGTCTGCAGCTGCGGCCAGAGGCTGTTTTTTATTTTCTAGGATGATTCAAGCAGCCAAATCAGTGATGACCACGTCAGATTTAAATCACGTTGAAGTAGTGGTGTGATGTTCAACAACAGTCTGCTGGGGGGCGTTATTGTGAAAATCCACCCAATCCCGTGTCCTCCTGGGGGCCCAGTAGATGTTTGGATGAAATCGGACACGTTCCAGTGGCTGGGGGGGGGGCTGTATGCAGATCAGTGGTTCTGGGACAGAAATATCATCTGGATTGAGAATTAAAAACAAACAAACTCGCCAAGTGTCATTAGTTGAAACGACCTCTGATTGGGTGTGAGGCTCTGACCTGCTCTGACCTCAGTGTGGCGCTCTTCTAGCCGCTCACACTGAAATGGACGCCACAGTTCCAGCTGTTAGCTGTTAGCAAGCGTTGAGCTGCGTTCAGTTGCTCGTTTTGTGTCCGTCGGTTCCTCTACCTCACCCCAGGTCGAGTATGCTAGCACAAACCGCCGGCGTCAAAGGGTGAATCGATTTCCTCCGGTCCTTCAATTCCAACGCCGTCGGACCCATCAGAGAACCGTCTGCTTCAGAAAGTAGTTTTGAGCTCAGCTTTTCTGCAGGAGCACCTAAAAATACACCTCCGCTGTCGCTCCTTGAACACATAAAGGATCATTTGTGCTATTTCTTTACACGACACAGGGTGAGCGTTACAGATCGGTCCATCGTTCTGCTCCCAAGCGCACCAGTCCCCAGTCACCGCGGTTCCTCTGAGGCGTTGTGACCGCTCACATAGGTGGACAAACTCAGGCGTTTATCGTCGTGATGCACGAGTGTGTCCTTTCCACAGCACACCGGAGGGAGGAGGGTTAAAAGAAACAAGAGATGATGCACATGATTTATAAGGAAAGACTTGGAAATATTAGGAAATGGACTCTCACACACACACACACACACACACACGAGGGAGGTGATGCAACGAACGATCATCTTCAGCCGAAGCGTCCTTGTTTTCATGCAGCTGACACAAACACGGAATCATCAGATAAGGAGAGATTACAGGGGCCTGAACCCAGATGGTGATCTTATCCTCACTGGTGCTGAAAACCAGCGAATAGATTTCATTTAAATGCTCTCCACGGTTACTTTTACAGGTATTTACTCATTTAGCTACTTTTACCCTTTATTCAGTCCCTATTATCGTATCGTATCGTGTTTCTATTCTTGGTTGGAGATGCTGGATCGAACAAATGTCTGCAGCAGGTGACGTGTCGGAGGTTTATTCCAGAAGGTTCTCTTGTTCCTTGTCGTCCTGGCTGTCATTGTCCGTCTCCGTCCACCGCTGGCTTCAGTCCATCAAACCCAGTTCAGCCTCGAGCGTCCTGTTTCTTCTCTCCACGTCTCTCCGAGAAGCTTCCCACACCCTGTTGAAGTGTCTTTCTTTGCTTTTCACTTTTCCTCGCTCTCACTTTTGTTTGTTCCATATCACCTGGAAATGGGCCTGTAAATGGTCTCCAGGTGGAGTGATGAACGTGAGACTTCTGTGGAGGCCTCTGGTCTCAAACGTCTCAACCTCAAGCTGGACGACGGCTGGGCTTTAGGAATGTACAGAGGATGTCAAATGATTTAAACGGCGCATTGGACGGCTTACAAGTGCTGCAGTGTTTTATACGTTGGCTTTCTGAGAAATAAACGCAGCCAATGCCGCATTTTTTAACGGCTTCGACAGAGTTGGGGTCCAGAATTGAGCGGGATTTGAGCAGGAAAAGGCGGATAAACTGGCTGATGTGTTGAACTCATCTTTGATAGGAGATCTCAGGGGGCTATTTGGCGAGAATACACTTCTTTCCATAGTATCCGTGAGTCCTCTTATTGGGTCACTTGCCGTAGCGAAGCGGCGTTGGCCGTGGTGCCTGTTCAGGGGGAAGATGTGGCCGGTATTCCAAGGTGTGATCCAGTCCGGTGTGTTGTCTGACACACTGCTGGAGGAGCTTTTGTGTGGGAACGTTGACGGGAAACAAATACATTTTCGGTTTAAGCATACACGGCCGCATCTGGTGCTCTCGCTTTGCATTTAAGACATGTATGCCAAACGGGAGTCCTCGCTTGTTCTCATGGGGACGTCGTCCTCTTTGGCCGACCTGCGGTGCCCCACAGGGCTCCGTTCTCGGCCCCCTTTCGCTCGATATTAGATATGTCACAGCAGCCACAGCCATCAAATCCGTCACACGACGATCCATAAACGACAAGAGAGCACGTTAGAAATGTACAAGACGGGTAAAGTAGATAAAGTACTTTGGCTCAAGCCGAAAAGAACCAACTTACTACGTCTGCCTCAAAGGAATGCACAGAAATGTACGTGTTTACAGACAGAAAGTCTTTGGCCAAGAAACAAATTCCGCTTTTCACCAGGGGAACGTGAACCAGATACATCTTGTCGTTGTTTAGATTTTTGGATTTATATTTGGTTATACTGTATTTGGAAGTACTAAAACCATTAAAATACATCATCCCTGACGCAGAAATTCGCTGTGGATGTGGAAAATGGCCGTGATATAAACTTTGTCTGTCTCATTTGTCTCACACGTATTCTTCCGTTGGCTCCGCATGTGGTAATAATACTATTAAAATGTCTGTCAGTGATTAAATCTACTAGTCTGGATCAGGAGGAGCCACAGTTATAACTGTGTAATAACTTTATTATTATTTACTGTGAATTGGCTAAATAAGGCTCCAAATATCCTTTTTTTTCCTCATCTAAAATATATATATATATTAGAAGCTTCTTAACCACCATGTATGTCCCTGACTAGTCTTTGATGCTAAGCTAGGCTAACTGCTTCCTGCCTCCAGCTGTGTCCCTCACTTACAAACTGTGTGAAGACATAAAGTGATACTTCGGAGGCGTCAGATTATTCTTCACCGGGATTGATGCGTAAGTCTGCTGCACTTTGAGTTCAGCAGCTGCCAGCTCTTCACTTCCAGCTTGTCCCTCCGTCCGTCCCTCCGTCCCTCCGTCCGTCCCATGATCCCTGGAAAGTGGCTTCAGAATAACTTTCATGCTAGTGTAGTTTATTTAGTGCATGATTTAAAAAAAAAAAAGAAGAAAAAACGATGCTAAAAGTGGAAACAAGTTTTTCCCATCAGGCATCAAGAATTAAACCGCAAATAAAAAAATACAGCAGATAATTTCAAAGGAAGCACATATGAGCGTGTATAAAAAACAAATAAACTGAGGCCGAAAGAGGACACGGACGATGAGGTGAGATGGTCACCAGCTGCTTGTCACTCCATCGACGCCGTCATCTCCCCCCGGGCTGAGTTATGTAACAGGAGTTATTGTCGCGGGCGTCAGGAGGTCGTTCAGTTGAGACCCACAAACACGATTCGCCCCCGAGTTTTATCGTCGACATGATTTGATTGAACTGACGCCGCCTCTCGGAGAGGAAACGCGGCCCTGATTGGTTTCTTACTGCGCTGAAACGGCCCCCGGTCCCCGGTCAGACTCGGCATCTCTGACGTCCTTTGCCTCTGAAAGGGTTCGTGGATGTTTGGTTCCACGTACTGGAGTGGTTCAATTAATCCACCTTTAAAAAAGGCTGAAGGATACGGTGAAAGCAAAAAAAAAATCTCAAATCTCAAATTAAGAGTTTATCGGGCTGAATAAACATTAACAAAAGAAACTGACTGATAGTTCCACTTCAACTGATGTACGCCGTCATTGATACTAAAACAAATCATGAGTCACGGCTCGACATGAAAAGTGGTCGGCGGATGAACAAAGAAGAACGGAGGTTTTTTTCATTCCGGGGGGAGTGAATGTTCTTTGCCTGCAGACTGAAGAGCAGCGAATCGCTGTTCAGGCCTCAGGTGGACGAGGAAAACACACAGGAGGGTTGATGGAATGGAAACACTGTGTGTCTGAGCGTTTGTATCCAACCTCACACACACACACACACACACACACACACACACACGCTCAAACGCAGTGTGTGTGTGTGTGTGTGCCCTTGCCCTGTGGCGGCGTTTGAAGGTCCTCTCTGTTGTCGGGGCCTTTGAAGGCTCCTCATTTCCCTCGGTGGCGTCGGCTGCAGGCGTGTGGTTCCGCCAACCTCGACCGTTGCGTCGCATTTTGATTCTTGGGATCGTAAGAGACGACGACGTCGGTCTGAGGGATTTATCGTCGAATGAGGACGAACACGCCGCGACGGCAACAAACACTATAGTTTTTTTTTTTTTTTTGGGAACACAGGCGGAAAAAACGACGATAACGATATAATCCAAACTATCATTTACAGCGACAGTAGTCGGATTATTCATAAGCTTCTTATCTTTGCTCTTAGCACAGAGACATTTGACAAAGTGCGGAGTCAGAGTCAGAGTCAGAGTCAGAGTCGCTGTCGTCACCAGAAACAAACGGACGGAATGTAAACGGAACAGTTATAACGACACAAAACCTTCGGTCTTCAACTGTCGCTTCGAGTGTCTGGACAAAGGGATTTTTATGTTTTGGGGATGACTCTTTCTGCCCCCCTTCCCCCTCCATTAGTCTGTCACGTCGCTGTATTAAACGGGATTTAGAAGGCAGAAGTGTGTCTGTGGGATTTGGCTGATGGTTCCCAGCGGGGGGGGTGAAGAAGCCTCTCCATCACCAGACCCTCCATCGCTCCTCAGAGACGGACTGAACCAAACCATCTTCGGCCGTTTGTTTGTCCGTCGTTCACCCGTCGTTAACTTATCGGAGCGGTGCGACAATCTGTTGAATCTGGGGGGGGGGTACAAATCCGTTAAATTAGGAAAAACACATTTTTTTTTTTTTTCAATCTTGGATTTGGTGGTTTACATTTGATCCAAGTGCCCGTCTGCCAACAGGATTACACAGAAACTAGGAGGCTTACTGTGAAAGCTGTCACGGAACCTCCAGTCGCTCAAAAATCACCACGGACAAATTCGGCAAAGAAGAAGAGCGTCAGCAAACATCCGCCGCCGCTGGTGGAGCAGAACGTTCAGTCCAGGTGTCAGCTGACATCACAAAGAAACCTTCTCTCTGACTGATCATTTAACCTTTTAATGTCCACGTTAGTATTTCTACAGCCGTCGCGACCACACAAACCACCTGGTTTACAGTCACTCTGACTGTAGTGAAGGAATCCGAGGAACAATGCAGCCACCCCGTCACGTGTCTTCAACTGACATCTGCTTTGTCATCGTTACCCGCCGAAGTGGTCGATGTCGATCTTAGTTTCAGGCCCTCTGGCTTCTCCCGGAACGTTGGAGTGGTTGCGGTGATTGGCCGTTTGTCCACGTCGGACATTTTGAAACAAAAAAGAACGTCCGAACAACAGCAGAGAAGTTCATGTGAGTTCTCCCGGGACGGGACCAGATAAGAGCCAGAGTTCTGCCAGGAAAAGAACCAAACCACGACAGGTGTTTGACATTAGCTGTGACCTGGAGGTTTTGGTCGGCCGAGCGTGTCAATGCGCCGTAAACTCTCGCCGAGTTGACCCGACTTGTGTTGTGAAAGTTGTGCTGAACTGGAAAAAAACGTGTCTCTCGCTCACTCGTGTTCCATTTTACAGCAGTGTGCCCGCTGCCACGGGTCCGATCACATGACTGTGGAACTGAGATCTGCGTCAGGCTCCAGAGCACCGGTGGACGTGCACCAAAGGTCCAGACGATAACAAACGCTCAACATGGCCTGATGTAGAAGACTGTGTCAGCGTGCTCTGGTTTGTTGTCTGAGTGAACGTCACTCCAATGTGGACAGTGGTGAAGACAAATGTCCGCCGGCCTCACAGCAAACTTGTCGTTTGGTTTCTTTGGTGCTTCGCAGCCAGTTTGCTGCTCTAATGCCACGAAACACAACGTGTAGATAATAGAGGGAGATCACTCGGTTTGAGGACAGGTGTGTTTCAGGATGAACGTGATGTTGATTATGTTGTTGTATTTATGCGGTTTATTACGTTAACGATGCTAAAACGAGAGCGCTAATGGCGCCTCGTGGAGCGACGGAGCCCAGAGACAAACAAGCGATCGCCAGCCCGTCCTGCAGTTTGCTGAGTTAAGCACTCTGCCTTATTGGAGTGTGTGTGTGTGTGTGTGTGTGTGTGTGTGTGTGTGTGTGTGTCAGAGGAGGTGGGGGCGGTGACTTACAGTGTGTGAGTCCACAGGGGCATTGTGGGTAGTTTCCTTGCAGGGTTTCTCCCTCTGCCTGGATACAAGCGGCGCAGCTCTTTGTCCGTCTCGTGTTCCTCCCTCCGACTCCCTCCGTTTATGGACCTCTGCCTCAGCGTCCGTCAGGCCGCTCAACATCTTCGATTCTTTTGTGGTTTGGACCACGTGGCACCACGCCGTTTGCGATCTCCTCTGTAAACACCCAAACGACGGCTGCAGCGCGGCCTCTGGAGACATCCGACACATTAAGATTTCAGCAGGAAAGATGCGTCTCACTTCAGGCGTACAGGAAAAGATTTGTGACCTTTGTGTCGAGTTCTCCACACCGCTGCTCCGTTTGATCTCGGACCTTAAGGCCAAATCACAAACGCAGAAATTGTGAAATGTCAAACGTTTTATGACGCATTCACAGATGCAGGAGAAGTCCTGTGCAGAGTTCAGCTACGATTACATTTTCACCAACGCTTCCCCGTCTCAGACAGACATCGAGCATCGCTGGCGAGGTCAAGTCGTGTAGCTTCATCTGATATGCGCGCCAAACGCAGCGCCATGAATTCTTCATGAGTTGTTCCAGCCAGAAAGGGAATGTGCTTTTTGGAGCTAAACTGCATCTGTGTCATCGATAATCCAACATCAGACGACCACGTCTCTCTGTCCTCACGTTCCCATCGAAGCCTCAGCACCATTAGCGTGGGTTAGCAGCCCAGATTACGGACCAGACAAGACGGGAAATACCCCCCCACACCACCACCACCACCCCACAACGTGCTTCCAAATCCCGGCCCACCTTCAATATTTCATTGGTCATGAATGTTTTATTTGAATTTGGGTTAATTGCAGTGCGCGAGTAGAATAACAAGGTGTTTTTTTTTTATTGTCTGAGAGAGTTCACGGACTCCTTGACGCATTCAGAAACAATACTCACAAGGAAACTAGGGAGATAATATTCTTCCTCCTTTCACGCTTCACGCATCCTTCTCAGACCATCTGGGTGCTGGCGGGGTGCGGATAACCCTGCTGCTGCTCGCTCCTGCGGCACAAAAACACCCCAGCGCCACGAGTCCCTGAGCTGTCATTCACCACAAAAATATTTAAGTTTCTCTAGTAGTTTGTCACAGCTTCTCAAAGTAGGAGTTTTAAAAGCTTAGACACACCCCTCCATCTGTCAATCAAATGTAGACACACCCCTCCATCTGTCAATCAAATGTAGACACACCCCTCCATCTGTCAATCAAATGTAGACACACCCCTCCATCACACAATCAAATGTAGACACACCCCTCCACCTGTCAATCAAATGTAGACACACCCCTCCACCTGTCAATCAAATGTAGACACACCCCTCCATCTGTCAATCAAATGTAGACACACCCCTCCACCTGTCAGTCAAACAGACACACCCCTTCTACCTGTCAGTCAAACAGACACACCCCCTCTACCTGTCAATCAAACGTAGACACACCCCCTCCACCTGTCAGTCAAACGTAGACACACCCCCTCTACCTGTCAATCAAACGTAGACACACCCCCTCTACCTGTCAATCAAACATAGACACACCCCCTCTACCTGTCAGTCAAACACACCCCACTGGGGGTCAGAAGTAGCATCAAGTTGCTGTGAGTGTTTTTCTTCTCCTGGTTTTATTTTGACACGTACAGGAAGTCGATAAACACCATCTGTGCGTCAGTCACCTTTGCATTAATCACGTCGGTTCTGCGATGACCAACTGAGGAGAGGAGCGTCAGAATATGTACAAAGAGCTCTCACACATAAGTTGTGAACTGGAGGAGCGATGCTGCTTGCTCCCGTCTCGTCTCTCACCTCTCCGTGCGTCACTTCCTCCAGCGCAGTGACACCGACACCAAATGTCTCCAGCTCGCCGTTCGCCCGGCAGAGAGCTGGAGATGGACATGTGAGCGCCGTGTGTCAGGAGAGGTGGGAACCATCTCTCCTCCATCACTTCCAGCTGCTCGATGCAAAGAAACGGAGGGAAACGAAGCACGTTCAGGTTCCAACTTCCTGTGTGCGGATGGCGTCCATGTGACTTCAGTAAGACACAGGCCGTTTTTTTGAAGTTCAGTTTATGTTAAGTTTAGTTATGATGGATAATAAAGTAGGACTTGTATTTTTTTATGTTTTTTCTTTCTTTTTTTTTTTTTTTTACAAAATGTCTTACCTGTCATGCTTGGGAAGAATCGCGGTGTTGACAGTGGACAACTTTTGCTGCTGTTATTTTTGTCGGAGTGCTGGAGATGAGTGCGAGAGGTGTTTTCATCTCCTCGGCGTGTTGGCCCACAAAGTCGCTCTGCAGAGGGATTATTTTTCTGGCAAAGGCCGGAGCTGCAGTGTAACACAGGAAAAAACCTATTATGTAAAATATGAAGCTTACTCGGCACGCTGGTACAGTTTGTGCCTGGTGTCCAACACGCACACACACACACACACACACACACACACACACACAAATAGATAACGGCAGTATTCTAGAGAACGTTCCAAATAATTTGTACCTGCACCAGCTGAATCTGATGGAGTCGTTATGACCTCTGAACGTTTTCAGAATAATCTCTCAGATACAAGATGAGTTGAATATCATTCATCTCACAAACTTTTCTCGCAGGAACGCTGCCCAGTCTTTCCAAAATAAAATGTCCTTGGCGGGTTTCAAAAGGGCACAATCATAGGTTCTGGTGTTGGATATCAGAAGGCTACAAACTAAAGAATCTGATACCGGCAGCTGCTGAGGTTTGCTAGAAAAATAAACAACACTTCACTGCTTTTCAGGCTTCACTGTCGAGAGAACGGCAGATTGTCGACTAGTTTGAAGTAGAAAACCCTTGTTTCCTGAGCTCCAATTCATCTTTGTACGTCCTCACGCCCACAGAGCCACTCAGAGGGGAATGGAGTCGGTTTGCTGCAGTTCTGCTCCTGTTCCGATCGTTTAAACGGCTGCTTCTCATCAAAGAACGTCATCGTCATTGAAACACCGCGCGCAATGTAAATAATAGAGAAGGTGCAGCAGTGTCTGTCCCAGCTGCCTCAGAAGAGGCTATAGATATCCACTGCCGGCCAGAAATAATCCTGTACCTGTGAGGGAAAATGGATTCCGTATCATCTGTTTAACGATGGAGGAGGAGGGGGAGGAGGAGGGGGAGGACAGTCAAGAGAACCGTGACGTATTTTTGCGTTTTGGAGTGAATGTGCCTGATGTTGTTCCTCCAATTAAAGAGTGAATTCTGTGCAGGACGTCAGTCAACGTCAAAGTGTGTTACTAGTCTATGACGTTACTCATGACCTAGGTAATAACATACAATGGTCACGTTTTACGCCGATGACTCAGTCGTATATGTTTAACGTTTCAGTCCAAATGTCTTTATTATCCCCAGAGGGTCAGTTTGATTTACAGCTGTTTATGAGGGTGATAGCAGAAATACTGTAGTTTTTGTTCTTTTTATTGTTTTGCATGACAATTTTTTTTTATTTGTATTCAAAATTATCAAAAAGTTATGTACGTGGGTGGGGGGCTGTCAGGGATTCTTAGCTTTTTATTCTATCAGACCTCAGCGTCTGGTGCGTTGCTACGCGGGCGAACATTCACCTCACATGACAGCGGACAGAGTGATAAATGGCGGCGATAAATCCGTCTCATCGAGGCTGGTGTGACACACAGAGCGAGAGGCAGGTCAACAGAGAATGACGCTGCAGGAAGCGGCAACACCTCCGTCTATTTCTGTCCGTCTCCTACTGAGAGCTAAAGGGGCTAAGCCAGGTTAGACCGGTGGCATGAGTGAGAAACATTCAGACCGACGTGAGACAAAACTGGCATTTAGGATTTAAAACCTGGAACGCTGAGAGAAAGATCATTTAAATATGTAACATGGAATATAACATAATTTCTTTGTATTTCAAATCATTTCTTTGGTGTGTACATGTATGTTGTGTACCCTCAGAGAGCCCATCTGTCAACAGGATCACAAAAGATGTGACTCTTGTTTTTTTAATACTGAAATTAGAAGAAAAAAAATGTTTCCTAATTTCATTTGATTTATTTTTGTTTGTTTACATGGAAATTTGAGAATTCTGGAATCCACCGTTTCCGGAAGAAAAAAAACTGCACAGAACCAAATTTCCTGAACTGAATTTCAGCATCAACATGGCAGCGTGTTGTCGTAGTAAAACTTTGATCTCTGAGTGAATGAGTTTGTCTGTATGAATGAACGAATGTTGGCGTGGCTCAGTGTGCTGAGGCCTCAGGTGACCAGATGTCTCGTTCATCCGGTGACCGTGTCTGTTGCTTCTTGTGTCATTGGCTCTTGAGCTGATTTCATTTCCAGGACAAAATGAAAAGTGTTTTTTTTTTTTTAAATCTCCGTCCTTTTATCTGATTGTGCCATGAGTCCATCCGCTCCTCCCCTCAGGGATTAATAACGTTCATTCTGCTCAGTGAACCTTATTGATCTGACGTGGGAAGTCTGCAGCTTCGAGCGTGTTCCACTTTGCTGCTGACGCAAACGGTGATGGTTCCACCGGACGGCTGCCCGGAGTCCAGGCAACGGGGACCTAATGTGTTCGGTAAATGTTTACTCTGGACAACGAGGTGTAACGTCTTTGTCCTTGGCCCCACTTCTCTAACTCTGTCCGTCTGTGCACGGTCGAACGTCGGCAGCTGTGACCTTGTTGACCCCGTTCGCTGTCTGGAAGATCTTGGAGATAGATAGATCGAGGGGGAAACCACAGCAGAGCAGAACCTCTACTCATGTGTTTCCTGAGACGTTGCAGTCTCATTTAATACTTAGAAATGGAGTAAGAGCTGGAAGAGCTGCTGTGAGGACACAGAAGTCTTCTTTTGTGCATTCAAGGCGACTGTGTCGATAATTCAAAACTCTGGTTTCTACTTCCAGTTGATTAGTGAACACCGGTGAAAAGACTCCGTTCGTCACTTTTTTTTTCCATTCCATTTGCAGTACTTCTGCGTCTGAAACGATGCGCTGAATACTTAGACCGTGAATATTAAAAACGTCTTATCCACGCTTTGATTATCTCGTGATTGGATTGCGGCAGTGTTCTCTATCAGCCCGACTGCTGCGTCACGACTGCACGTCCTCCAGAACACTCCATCTCCACGAGTAACGGGCTGTTTATGTCGTTATGTATGTACATACTGTATATACACAGACATACACATATATGTGGGAACCGTAAAAGTGTGGTGATCGGTTGTTTTCGTAGAGATGACAAAGTGTCATTAAGTTAAGTTACACAACACGTGTGAATTTGCATCCGACAGCTGGAAACACATCTGGGAACTGCGAAACAGCAGGAAAAAGACTATTTCCAGCCCCCAGACAGACCCACAAACACAAGAAATATGCAGCTTTTTTAAAATCCCTCTCACAAGTCACTTCAGATCCCATTGAGCTCAAAGCTCAGCTATGTCGTCAGTTATTAATAGTAAAGGTCTGTGTCATCATGTCCATTGAATTTCTGTGCAGCAGTTTGTTCACTGCACCAATATGGTGAAGGTAGATTGTTCCAGAAAAGGTAAAACGTTGACAAAGACTCACTAAATTTCCCATGATCACTCTCGCATAATAAAATATAAGTCGGTCCGGTTGGCCGAGCTCCGTTTAAATATTTCATCATTCGTCTTTCACAGGTGAGGCGCTCAATCTCACCCGTGTGAGCATGTTTATTAAAGACTGTCGCACTCACCGAGCCAATAAACTGCCTGGAAACGTCCCATCAAACGTGGATTTTATTATTTACTTGTCACGCTGTTCACACTCCTTCACCTGGACATTCTTCTGTCACTGTCATTATTTTATTTTATTTTATTTTATTTTATTTTATTTTATTTTATTTTATTTTATTTTATTTTATTTTATTTTATTTATTTTTTAAAATTAGCAATTTTTTCAATCCATTTTTATATTTTTGTTCACTTTGTAAGTGTTCTGTTTACATTCTTTCTCGGCTGAAGTTCATAAGAAGCCACTTTTTGTTGCGGGTCAAGCTAGGCCGCCGCGATTCGAAGAGAATCTGTGATACCTGGTTCAAACGATACGTTCTGACAGTTAAAAAAAAAAAACAACCATACTAAACCCCAAATACTTATCAGACTTTTTCCACTGAGTTTAGGAAATTATTTCCATGAATTTATCGCCATTTTGATGGTGAATTATCAGGCGGTACTAGTACAACCTGCTCAATAGCGCCGAAGCAGATTCTGCTGCATCTCGTGGTGCTGGACTCTGGCCAGCAGCCGCGTTTCCTCATCCTCACTGTCAACAATTGCAGACGTAACGGCAGAAAACAAACAGGATCTGGCCGTCTGTCCAGATCAGCAGAGAACAGCCTTCTGTCTGCGGAGAAAGCAGCATGTTGGGACCCCATGCGGCGCCTCTTGGCATCGAGCTGTGCCGTCTGACGACAGCCTGTGAACGATGATTCGAAAACACTACGATGCTTACTGGTCTTGTTCGACGGAGACGCTGCAAAAGCTTCAATGGAGCCTGACCGTGAACCAGCCGTGAAACTCTGCAGGCGTTCTGTCCCAGCAGGCCAACGTTTTGTCTGATTCTGTGTCGCAGCTAAAAACATCTTGACACACTTTCTACTCTTCTGGTCACCGACTCGTTACTCTAATCTGCTCTGGCCTGCCGGGGGAATAACCAGGGTTTTCCTTCCCTCCGCACAGGCCGACTCTATAAATTGCAGCGGCTCACCTGAAGCTTAAGCACAGAGTACCGGTCCTCTTTGGCTATTTGTTGACTGAATTAATCCATTAAGAATTCCGTGGACAATGAAGGCAGCCAGCGTTGAGTCAGTCTGTTTTGACGTACGGCGGCTGTGAGTTGGAAGAGGACGGGGGTATTAATCAGATTTACTTCCCTTCGTCCTCCTAGTGAAGAGTTATTTAAAAGTACTGGTGCAGTGACAAACTCACTTTGGTTGATGGATCAGCTGTAGGGTTTGCTTCCCGTGCGTTTGTACACGCTGAATGAACAGGCAGCTGCCGTGCAGCGTGACAGTTGTGAACAAAGTATTTCCATGAATTCACAACATTTAAGGCTGCTGAAGTATTTAAACTAAGGTAGACAAGAGACGTTTTCATCAGTCTGACAGCAGCTGGGTGTCTGTGCGTTCCAGTTGGGGTCCCATGTCGTTTTCAGGAAGATGCGAAACCCTTGTCCCCTTTACCTCGGATATCTGACCTAACTCAGGCCAACGCAGAGGACCCGGGGTTCTAAAGTCAAGACGGCGTTGTTAGCTGTGCTTCATTGTCCGTTTCAATGACTTGTACACACAAAACTGTTTTTTGTGTTGTCTCGTTTTTCGTGGAGAATGTCGTAATGTGTTGTTGTAAGAACTAGGACAAGAACTGCTTCTTCCCACCCTGGCATGGAGTGCAAACAACTCGGAACGTAAATCGTCCGATACAATTTGAACGCACCTCGACTGACAGCAGAGGGATATATACTCACTGATGCTAGCATTCACGCTAGCATCAGTCAAACACAGGTACATGGTGCCAACAGACATGTCCAGATACTAGCTGCAGATATTTACTGTATATAGATGCAACCAGTCGTGTCATTTCTTTACTTTCGTTAACCGAGACAGCGTCTGACCTCAGCTTATTAGCTTACGTACGTCCACTCATTCTGCTCCAGAAGAGAACAAAAGGGCTGACTGAAGGTAGATGTTCTCATCTTCCCGTGGATCCTCCCACTCAGCGGGCCTCTGTTGCTGAACATTCCACCCACATTTTCTCAGCGCAGCTTCTCTCCAGGTTGTTTAAAGGAGGTCGTCCAGCTTCTGCTGCGTTATTTCTGAATCCACCGATAGCGTTGCTTTACTGCCAAACACACGTCATGAGACACTGAGGCGGCTGTGATCTGCTTGTAGTCCTGCTTTGACATTTGGTGTCCTCATTTCAGACACAGTGGCCCAAATATGAATGTCCTCCATGTATGATTTTCCACAAATTCACCCACAAAATTTCAGGATTTCTTTCATCATTTTTGCTGCGACACTCTTCAAACTCCCGCCTAGCGCAGCTCAACGGCTCTTGCTAGCTGCATAACTTTTGTTCTACGACTCACCCAGAAACTTCTCTGTACACGTTCAAGTGTTTGAGCATCTGGCTCTGATCTATTCCAACCAACGTTCTCTGAGGTGGTTTGACATTCTGACATACTGATCAGAATTATGGTTTATCTTCAAAGCTGTTATGTTAGCATGTCGCTAACACGCAGTTGGCACTTTAACTGACCTGACCAAACATCATCTGATTGGTAAAATGTCACAAGCACTCAAAGTCGGTTTTAAAACAGAACTTGGTCTTTGTTTTGTCATGTGGACAAAAAAAGAAAATGTCTCTGACTTGTGCCTTGTGAAGTCAGTGCACTGATCTACGTCTTCTCTTCTTTTCCATGTTCCCCCCTCGGACGTCTGATCTGATCAGGTAAGAAAATTCACTTTATTTGTACAACGACACCCACAAACAAACACAGGAAGTACAAACGTGAGCGGCGAGTGCGTGCGGAGCTGGAGTTGAAGCGTTTCGCTCCCACAGACGCAGATTATGTCCCTGAAATCTTTGAGGAGAATCTGAGGGTGTGGGGCTGTGTGGGAATGATGCGCTGATTCCTGCGTTTAATCAGGATTCCTTCAAGCTGCTGTTCGGACAGAAAAATATGCGACTAACGTAGCGTGTGTCATAATAAGAATGGGTTGCGCTGTTGGGTCCGTAGCTGAGTCTCATCGTATATTTAGGACTGATAGCGGATACGGTTGTCAGTGGAAAACTTCATCAGATTCATGTGAAGAAACAACAGAGACTTGAACATAGCTCATATGGCCTCTCAGTGTGTGTGTGTGTGTGTGTGTGTGTGTGAAATGGACAAAGTGCGTTCTGCATTCTCTCCATCAGGAAGTTGTGTTGTCGCTGCTTCTGTCTGCGCTGATGTTGCCGTGCTCATTGTTTCACGCTGGGATGTGAGTCAGATGTGACCTCCTTCCAGTTTACAGTTTCTCTCCGCTGAGGTTTTTGTTTCCGACGTTTCGCAGACGTGATAGTTTGGTTCCTGCTGCTGTGAGATATACGCCCATGTGCACTGCAGAGCTCGGCGCTCCCGGTGTCAGGTGATTTAATGCAGCGCCGCTCGCCATAACACATCTACAAGGAGCTGGCACTAGTAGGGCCAGTCTGCAGCCTCGCTGAGAACGCTGGGGGACACATTTCATTCGGTCAATGAGACGGAGGTCTTCCATGAAGGCGGAGGAGGAACCCAACAAAAGAGACATTTCAAACCAACCGACACATCAAACCTTAATTCTAGTTATACAAACAGTCAAGTGAACAGTCAAGTCTACAAATGGTCCTAAAATCCCAATAATATCCCATCAACACTGGACTTTAAACAGCTGATCTCGTTTTGAACAAATGATGTTTTCCTACTTAAAGTACATACACGTCTCGTATGAACCTCAATAAAATCCAGTGTATTTGTTCAGTGTTCTCCCTTTCCCATGACCATGAATTGATGTGATTCATTTCAAGTGATAGTATCCATCGCAGTGAAAACAGTAGTATAAATGCATATACTGTACATAATTTGTGAAATGGTTTAAAGCATTGATTATTACACTGTACACAAGCATGACAAGACAAAAGAGCTTTAACACTGAACTCCCTCTTCATGGGTCCGATCCTTCGGCTGTTCTCTTCCATCAGACATCCTCTGTTGCTGTTCTCCTGCGAGCGGCAGCCGATGCTCAAATCGCCCATAAACCATGTTAACCGAGTTAAAAGACGATCAATGCGCCGCACTTGTCCGGGCCGGATGACAGAAATGAGAGTGCAGCGTTCGCGTGCGCCGATCTCAGCTGTTAATAGACAAAAACAAAAGGCTCACACAGGTTAACTGCTCCACAGACAAGAACGCATGATGATTTGTATCATTATATAGAAGTGCTGGTGATATTTTTCATATTTTGTTTGTAAATGATCTGAAAAGACTGAAATCACCCTCCAGTTTGACACTCCTTGTCAGTATTACTACTCAGTCATTAGTCAGTAGTTGCCCTGCATCCGCCCGCGAACCCTCGCTCCGTGTGCACGTCTGCTGTTTGTACGACAAAGTTGTGATAAGACGCGTCAGACACGTCTTTGGATGTTGTGAGCGTCGTGAAATCAGCTGTCGGCTGAATATCGAAGCGAGCCCTCCGTCCAACAGCTCCAGCAGCAGGCGACAGAACGCGTACGTACGCATATGTTTGCAGCCGGGATCGATCCGGCGCCCTGACGACGACCCTCCGCAAGACGTCATTATTCTGTTCATAGTAGTAAAGCTACTAATACTACTACTACTACTACTAAAGCTCGATTTTAACAAGACACACAAAACAACCCCCCCCCACAACACAGCTATTATTGAACAGAAGCTGAGGCATTCACAGGACTAGTGATGATTGGGGCGCTCCAGGGAAACAGATAACATCATGACCCACCCAGACACTTCCTGTGTGTGCGTGTGTGTGTGTGGTGGTGGTGGTGGGGGGGAGTCACCGCACAGTCCCTCCAGTCAGGTCTGACATGTCACGTTTCTGACGTGATGGAAGTACGATGTCGTAAATGACCTTCTATCATGGCGGCACGTTTCTGCCACTTTAAATTAAACACACTTTCAGCTTCAGGCGGAGTGGACGACAAACACACACACACACACACACACACATACACACACATACACACACACACACTGGGTTTGTTAATGAGGGAGTGCGTAAAGCAGGTGGACTGCCGTTAATCACCTCTCGTGTCACCTCTGGACCCAGAGGGGTGACGGTGAGGAGGTGAGGAGTCGGACAAAGTGAGCGGATGACAATAACCTGACATAGAACTGTTCTTCAGGGATTAACCAAATCTTCAAGCCCTCATTTACGTGTCTGAGTGGGTGACGGCAGGATGACGCCAAGTCCACACGTACCAAAACCAACGACGGATCAAAAATATTTTCATCCAAATGGATTCACTAGAAACGACTGCATAGGCTGTAGTTCATACTCCAGGCCTGCAGGTGGTGCTGGAATTCACCGGTAACAGAGACCGTGGCGGGACACTTCTGTGTCTGCCGAGCAAATTCAACCGTCCAAAATGTGATTGTTGATGGGGAAAAAAAGGTTAGTGGAAAATGATGCCGAGCTTGTCAGTGTTACTATGACAACAAGATCAGTTGCTGTCAGCTGAAGAAAACAAAGAAAAACACTGAATAACCAACAATTCCGAGCAGATTCAGCCGTCCAATATGTGATTCTTGACCGGAAAGGTGAGCGGCCAATGATGCCGATCTCGCATTTGCTCATGTGTGTGAATCTCTCAACAAACATACAATTTCAGAAACCGAGTCTGAGATTGAAAAAAAAGAAAAGAAAAAGAAAGAATGTAGAAGATGTTGCAACACAGGAAAGAATCCATGTAAAAACTCCCTTAATAATTCTGCCTCTCCTTCTCTTCGTGTCACCACCTCCCACACACACACACACGTGTTCATCCTCCAGACACACATATGTAGGTCTGCTTTCACAGATGGTTCTAATCATTTCTGAGCCACTTACACAACAACACTGCCGTCTGATCAAACTGGATTAGAGGCAGGAACACTGGAAATATCAGTCAGACATCTTCAGGCAAACGGAGGGACGGAAGAGGCTCGTTCATACCTCAGTGCGTACATAGAAGACCCGGTCTGATCCGGTCGATCCTTCTCGTCCTCACCACTGTCATCCATCTTCTCCTGTTGCTCGGTTGTGGAGTCGATCCGGGCTGTCAACAGATGAAGTTCATCAGGGCCACATGGAGGACAGACAACCATTGACACTCACATTCACACCTACAGGGGACTTCTGGGGCTTTTCCACTCCGCGGTCCCGGCACGACTCGACTCGACTCGACTTTTTTTGTACCACCTCCGTCACACTGGGTCACACATACGTCACGAGTCATCCGTTCGTTCAGTTGCATTGCAGTTTTTACTGCACAGTGATGAACGATCGGGTTTCTACCTCTGGTCCTCTCCAACTTGTCTGCAGACTAAAGAATTCTTCAGATGTTGACTGATGGTTCTGTGTTTTCGCCACACGTTTGACTGCCAGAGCGACACAACCCCTGTTTCCTCTTCAACCCCTGTTTCAACGTTAGACGCTCGTCCGCGTTCCAGTTGTGGTGTGCACTCGTACCCCTGCGCATAGAACCTGCTCACTTTAAAGAACGGAGGACAAACTTGAGTTGTTTGCGCCTCAGTTTCCTTTTGTCAGCCAGAATTCACACGGAATACCAACGAGTTTCAATCGGACAAATCGCACAAATCCATCGGTGAAGCAGCGATGCGCGCACACACACACACACACACTCACACACACTCTTTGTCACACACATTTCAGGTTCATTGATATTATCAATTCCATTGTCTCAGTCTAACATTAATAAATCCCGAAACTTTTAGTTCCCAAAGCGAATAAAACCGTCTCTTCCCGGCTTGTAGGTTTCTATGACGACCAAACAAACACATAGCCTCAGGATGGTTTACAAGTACAACGGGTCGTCATACAGACGTTGAACAACCAACGTCTCACTGAGTGTTTGTCCCCAAAAGGCAAAGTGATACCGAAAGAAAAGAAGAGTCGCTGATGTTGACGCAGGTCTTTGTGTTCATGGCTGATGTCACGTCTACAGTCGGCGGTTAAACGGATGCATACGTTTGCTCTGCAGAACTCTGGTGTGTGTGTGCGATTACTCCCTGAAGCCTGACATCATGGTTTTACGGGAGGAGGCAGGATGTCAAGCCCTCATTAACATAGAAAGCTCGTGTTAGAGCTTTCACAGCTGTAGCAGACGGGTCCCGTTCCAAACGCTCGTTACCGCCGAAAACCGCAACGGTCCGACGTGAGGTCCGTGAGGCCGCGGCAAATCAGCCAGGTTTCGCTCGTTTGCGGCGACGCTGAAGACGGCGCCTTCGGTGTTTGACCTGGTCGCGTGGTCGCCATGGTTTCATCCAGTGGCGACAAGCGAAGAAGAAGTGTTTCACGTGGCTCACGCGCTCGCACGCCGGGAGAATCTGGAATTCAAGATTAGTCTGGAAAAAATTGCATCACAGACTATCACAGTTTGATGGCAGTTAACTGCCTGTGACTGTGTGTGTGTGTGTGTGTGTGTGTGTGAAATGGACAGAATGAACATCAGTTAAATGTACAAATGTATTTAAATTCGCCTCGAAGCGCTACGTTTGTGAGTGTGTGCAGCCACATGTCATCTGACCTACTTCACATTCAGCGCCAGCGTGCTGTGTGTGTGTGTGTGTGTGTGTGTGTGTGTGTGTGTGTGTGTGTGTGTGTGTGTGTGTGTGTGTGTGTGTGTGTGTGTGTGTGTGTGTGTGTGTGTGTGTGTGTGTGTGTCTGCATGCTGCCATTTCTCTGTCAGCTGCTGTATACCCTGCC
>CAAKHB010007596.1:107298-140450 GCA_901007665.1 Aeoliscus strigatus | reverse complement strand
ATCCCCCCGCCCCTCCCCCCCCCCCCCCCCCCCTCCATCTCTCTATCTTGGTGCGTCGCTTCCATGTCTGTCACGTGTGTGTGTGTGTGTGTGTGTGTGTGGCTGTGTGACCGCCAGGCCGTTTGGACAGCCCCTTCTTGAAGCAGCAGCACACTCCCAGCAACCCCAGTTCCACTCCCCCACCCCGGGGCGTGTCACCCCTCCGCACCTCGCCACACGCACGGACGCAGCCCGCCGCTGCAGCCGGTAGGTACAGCCCGCAGCCGAGGGCGACAGACAGGAGGACGCCAGCAGACTGTACGGGCAGGAGACCCTCGAACCCTTGAACACCGACCGTCTCCCCGGAGCTGCATTGGTGCTAGCGAACTTTGGAGTACCGTAATTGTGCGACTATTTGCGCAAAAGTAGAAAAAGTCGAAGTTACGTTGAAGCTAGGAGGAGGAGAACACGTTGAGAACAGCCATGTCGCTGTCATTACGGTAATCCTCATTCGCTCTGTTGCCGGAAGCCAGCAAATCGTTACCGTAATGACAGCGACTTGACTGTGAAGTGCAACTTTCTCGACTTTCGGGAACCGATGGACGTTTTCTCCTTCTCCTAGCTCCTTCTAGTCCCGTAATTACCGTACAGTGACTTTAAAGTCCGCGTAGGATCCACGTCGGTGCGTTGTCTCTGACGTGAGGTAGGGAGAAAATACAGCCGTCCAAAAAGGGAACTTTGACCGGAAAAGTGAGTGGAAAATGATGCCGATCTTGTTGTAGTTAGTGCGGTAACGTGTCATGTTCGGCCACTTGAAACACAGAATACCCGGCGGGATTCCAGCAGCTGATGGGACAGTCCAACGGCGGAAACTCCCCCCCCCCATAGCGAGCACACGTCACTGCCCAAAGCCGGCGGCTGTTGGTGGCCGTTCACCGTTTGTGTGCTGGATGTCGAGTCCGTCGTCCCCTCAGTCTTCTGACTTGTAGATGTCGTCCAGTCGGTCGCTCATGTTGAGTGTTTGTGTCGCTGCAGCTTCTGAAACCTTCTTGACAATGCATCGGTCTAACTGCTGGATCTCACAGGTTTCTGTCTCCTTCTTCCCTCCTTCAAACTCACGCTTCTGATCCCGGACTGCACACGCACACACACACACACACACACACACACACACACACACCCTGCATCCAATCCCAACGACTGACCGACCTGTGAGTGTTGAATGCCGTGTCGCCTCTTTATTGGTGTTTGACAGAATTCATCTTGTGTTCTTAGACGTTTTCACACATTGTGATTCTGAGCGGTGACGTTGTGTGTTTTAGCCCATTAACTCCTGAGGACGTGGTCTCGACTCGGTTCACCTGTATCAACCCTCCAGAAACACACTCACTATAAACGTAGTGGTGGTGTGTGGGTCGGTGCACGTCATAGCCGATGTCCTGGGTGCACGTTTCAATTCCAGTCCTGTGGGATGAAGGTGTAGAAAGTTCTAGGTTGTCTGTAGGGATGTCACCATGTTGCAATTATCTTCAAGGAAATAATCCAAATTTTACGATTTTCGCAATTATGAAAGTGTCAAAAAATTCAAATAAACATACATAAAATAAATATATACTGTATCTAGCTAGCAGAGACCTCAGCAGAAAGGCTAACAGACACATAGCCGAGAAGCTAACAGAGATGCTAGTAGACACATTAGCAGACAAACTAGATAGAGAAGCTAACAGACACGTTAGCAGACAAGCTAACAGACATGTTAGCAGACAAGCTAGTAGAGATGCTAGCAGACACGTTAGCAGACAAACTAACAGACACATTAGCAGACAAGCTAACAGACATGTTAGCAGACAAGCTAGCAGGGAAGCTGGCAGAGAGGTTCCTGCAGCTGCAACAGATGGTGAATCCAGTGGAAACATCCAGATGCTCTGTCATCATTCTATGATGAAAGCTATGACGTCCTCAGGCCGCCCAGGCGAGACCTACTCTGCCCATCCAGATGTGATGTGTCATTTGTAAAAGGTTCCACATCTGTCAGTTCTGTGTCGTGTCCGTGTGCTCTCGGTAACTGTCGTAACTGTAACTGATCTTTGACTTCAACAAGCATGAAATCATCACACATCTCAGAAATGTGGCGTCTTTCATCGTGGACGTGACTTCCGTTGTCGGTCGTTCGGTGCTCAATCCCTCCGTGTGAATCGGACATGTTCGCACGCAGTCATGTGATATACGTGGAGGACAGAAAATCAGAGATGTCCCGACCACCATCCACGTTCCTACACGTCCACTGAGAGATACTTGTGTGTACACCAGCGGAGGATAATTCTGCGGATCGGTCGTGGATCAGGAACACTTGTCTCTGAGCAGTCATGGCGCCAACGTAGGAAATCGACACACGTCAACGTATTTAATCCGATGTGCGGGCCGGGACATCTCGAACCCTGATGAAAGTCCCATGGATTTCATCTGTTTGTCTGTTTTTCTTATCTGGGACGTACCACCCCCCCCCCCCCACACACACTCGATTTTGCTCCCCGGTTACGCTAAAACGTGGTACGATTCGTTTCATGCTACGCTAGCTAACGACGGTGATGGAAGGGTGGTGACTCAAATTGTCACAGCGTGGTACGTTTGTGGGCTGGTTGTTGTCCAAGGGGAATGTGGAAACATTTCCCGGTAATGTTGTGTGTTGATGGAACTGAGGCAGATGTTCCGTGTCAGGACGGAGTCGGTGGCGCAGTTCGCTCCATGATGTGTACCGCCATTGAATGTGTTTCAGTAGCGCGGGAAGCGACGTAAGTTTGTGTCGCTAATTCTCCTCGGCGCCGTAGAGGTTAAACCCCCCCAAACCCCTGTAGCTCAGTGCTCATCTATCGGTGTGACGGTGTGTTTGTGTCCGTTCTGTCCTCATAGGGGACACCGAAGTCAGCACAGAGCGCAACATGGCCGCCGTGTCGCCCATCCCGAAAATAGTCACCACGCCCATCAACGAGGACTTCAACCGGGAGGAGGAGGAGGAGGAGCGACGACGTCGACTGCAGAGACAAGTGGGGTGAGACGGAAAAATCCCTCTGCCGACGGGAGGAGAGAAGGTCCTCGTCACGCGTTTCAAATTGGGCCTCAGTCGACAGACGACTGACAGGAAACGAAACGACAGATTCACTGTCGAAATCCATCTTCATCCACTAACATCATCCTCACACAGAGGAAGGAAAGTGAAACATTCAGAATGACCATTTTAGTGACAGTTTGAACAGTTAGTACTAAATTCAGTCTGGTCAGGAGTCGAATATGTCTGACGTCCTTTTTTGGTCGTGACTGAGTGTGTGAATGGATGATGGTGATTTGACAGCAGTCGGTGTTGGACCATAGAGATGGAATAGAACCAGGGACCTCGGTGCTTTCCAGAACAACTTCCCCGATGCTTTTTTCCCCTTTTCTTTTGAAATCATCTGTTTGTTTCGTCCTGCAGAGTCGCCGCCAAAGCAGCAGCAGCCGAAACCGCCGGTCCAGGAGTCGACACCCACCAAACCCGTGCAGAGCGTCGCCCCCCAGGCCCGCGACCCCTCTGGAACCTGTGCGCGGGACTCGGCGACGGACAGCCTGGTGGACCTGTGGGACAGCAGCCCGGCCCCCCCCGCCGACCCCTCCCAGTCCTCCGACCTGGTGGACCTGATGGGCGATATCCTTCACGACGCCGCGTCGCCCGGCGCCGCCACCGCCAGCGGGCGGCCTCAGCCCCTCCTCAGCTTCGACGAGATGATGGACGGGACGTTCTGCACGAGCAACGAGGACGATCCGTCCAGCCTGGTGGACGTGACGGGCCCCGAGCAGATGACCCTCAGCTACCAGCACGCACTGCAGCACGCGTCCAGCGACGGGCCGGAGCTGCTGATGACCAACGGGGAGACGCCGCTGAAAGAAGGAACGCAGGTCCGACCGCAGGCGCCGCCGCTCCACTCGGTACGACACCTTTCTGCCTTTTCATTGGCTCATGTGCTTCCTGTCCGCTCGCTCTTCCAGGCGAGTGAGGGATACTTCAGCCAATCACAGGAGGAGGAGTTCGGCCAATCAGAGGAGTGCTCAGCCAACCCCACACCTGTGTTTTATAACAAGCCACCAGGTGAGAAATCCAGTGAACTTTCAATTCATATCGTATTCATTCTTTTTATTCTTATACAGTACCACTTATTGTACCTATACAATGGTTTTATCCTTTACATCCTAGTCTGGTTTATTTATTGTTAGTTGTTATTATTATTATTTTTATCATCACTCTTATAGTAATAATAATTATTATTATTATTATTATTTATCTTATATTTATATCATCTCCCTGTTCTTACCGTTTTGTTTTTTTTTTCATTATTATTCTTGTATTATTCTGGGTGGTGTGTGTCTGTGTCTGTTTGTATTTCAGCATGTTGTGTTGCCTTTTATTTGTATGGAATGTGCTGTGTAGATGAAGACTGATTGGCTGTTTGTGTGCTCAGAGATTGACATTACATGCTGGGACACGGACCCAGTGGGTGAAGACGATGACGACTAACCGGCCAATCAGACGCCAACCTCCGGACCAAGAGGAAATAGGAAGTGCGCTTCATGAAGAAACAAGATTTTTCTAAAAAATAAAAATAAAAACAACCCCCCCCCACCCCATCCAAATGATAACAAGTCCAAACTATTTCTGTATTGTCTTTTTTCGAAGAGAATAAAAAAGTAGCCACGTGGGAAACAAACGGGGTTTGAGTTTAACAGTTTGGGACACTCTTTTTGTGTGTGTGTGTTTGTTTGATTTGTATTTATTTGTTTTTTCTTATTAATTTTTCAGTTTTTCTTTTTTTTTCTTTATACTTTTTTTTTTTTTTTTTGCTATGCAGATGTGATTACTGGAGCGGGGGACGTTTGTTTGTGATTTTATTAACTTAGCGCACTGCTGCATATTAGCGACGGCGCCTCGTCCGTAGAGCTTCACTAACTGAAACTGTCGCAGTGCATCGTCACGGCTGCCATGTTGATCCTCACTCTGCTTTTTTCACTATTCACCCTCCTTCCTCCTAAAACACCCGGGAACCTTCGCCTCTGCAAGTCACGTATCTTGTATTTAGTCCTGGAAGGTGACATCTTGTATTTATTCTGGTGTATTTGAACTTCTTTCACTAACATCCTGAGGAAGGAGAATACTTTTCTGGAGATTAAATTCCTGAAACAAATCAACTCTGCCCCATGTTGAACCTTTTTTACTCCTTTTGTATGATTTTCAAACTGAATTCAAGATTCACTGGATCTTTTTTTTGTTTTTTTTTTCAGTGGACGAACAGAACCTTTAAATTTGTCTTTTATTTTTTTGCTCCATTATTTACACAAACACATCATACAGATCAATTACCTGTAGATATTTTCACAACTATTTACAGTTTTTTAGAGTCTGGCTTTCAACTTGTGCAAAGCGTGAAAAAAAAAACAGTTTGTATGATTATTAAGAAGTCCTCATGAGAAGCATGACACATTTTGGAACACGATTGGCACGTTTCCTGTTGTAAAAAGGAAAAAAAAAATAGCACAACGTTCTTTTCTGGTGTTTACGAACCGGATGCAGAGAGGAAACCTGGCCGACACATTCGCATTCGAGTACTAATTTACCCCTTTGATTCTAATCTGCATCACATCTTCAGGATGGCTCACGTCACTCCTGACCCGATGGAGTTGTTTTCACATCTCACGCATCAGTTTTAATCTCCTGGACTCTACTTTTGTTTTGTGCCAATTCAAAGAACGGAGCAGATGTGTTTTCATGTTCTGTTACTCATGTGTTGTTAAGTCGCCACACTCACCTGAGACAGGAAGTTCCTTCTGTTGTGCTACTAGTGACTTATGGGACCTTTTTTTGAATATTAGCAGCAACTGTGTTTGTCCTTTTGCTGTAAATTCCTGTAGAGCATTTAATTTCTAGGCAATAATACTAATAACAATAAAAGGTTTTGAATAGAGCACCTGGATACTTTGTGTGGCTCGATTAGCTGTGAAAGGTCAGAGGTCAGGAAGAGGACAACAAACAACTCAGAAGTGTTACTTTTATAAGAAAGAGGCTCACTTAGTGAATACATATTCAGCTCTTACTTTGACATTTTGTCTTGTTACTTCTGGTGATTCAGATACAAAGTGGACAACGAATCAGCTGAACGAGACACGAGTCGTGGTGAAGAACTCACTGATCAAGTCGAGGTGATAACGACTGATCAAAATAATACAAAACTAAACATTCCCGTCTCTAGGATGGTTTCTGTCACTTTTATCTCAATAATATTGTTGTAGGTTGTAAAGACAAACAAGACAAACAACATGTCGACGTGGTGGAATTTGGAGACTAAATTGTAATTGTTCATCGATCGATTTTTTTAAAAACTATTTTATGTTTTGCTTCGTGTCAATCGTCCACGCCACACCCCCCCACCCACACAGTTTAAAACAAATCTTTTACCCAATAGCTAAATTACATCTTAAATAATTAAATTCTGTGGAACGTCAGTTAACATGAAATGATGAAAGTAAAGTAGACTGGCAGGAAAAAACATTCAGGGTCAAAGGTCATCTTCACCTTTCCCTGCTTTTGAAAACAACTTTCCAGTTGTGGTCCCTCAGAAGATTCCTTCGACCTCAGTTTTCCTCATTGCTGCTGCCGTTTGTTGAACAGTGTCAGACGAGAGTCCAAAAATCCTCCTTGTAGTTGACATCTCTGCCGCTAGATGGCGCCACTGTATTCTACAAATTCCCTGAGGCTGTTTGTCCACTTCCTGTCTTCTTTCTCTGATGTTTCTGCTCTAAAATGAATAAATGAGGAAGAAAAAGGAGAAGAAATCCTGTTTTGATTGTTGTCACATGTGAAACGTTGTAAAGGACAAATTCATTGTTTCCCTCAGAAACATACCACGTTGTATGTAGATTCTTCTTATTCGGAAATTCACATTATAATAAAAATATACATAATATTTTTTTCCTTCTCACATTTGTAAACATTTTGTGGGTAAACCAAGCAGAAACGGCAGGAAACCAAAGGAAGAGGGATCCTTCAGCCTGGGACACACACACCAGCACAGCTGATGCACAGACACTGAAAAACACAGGAACTGACGACATTTCACTTCTGGCCTTTGACACACACTCACACACACAGTGCAGCAGCTCAGATAGCCAGGAGAGATGATGTTTCTTGTTGACACAGGCTGATTCCCGTGGGTTGGAGCAGGACGTCATGCAGGTAAAGGACCCTTCCGGACCGTGAGGGACGTTACGTCCCCATGCTGCTAAAGGGAGGGGAGGGGATCCGTCACCCATACGGGACATTGCATGTAAACGAAGCAGCGCAGGTTACCAGGCAACAGCCTCTGATCACAGGCGCCATCCCAGGTTTGATATTTGGGAGGTGAAAATCTCAGCAGTGAGTCTTTATTCTCTGTCAGGAGGGGAAATGTCCTCCAGCAGGAGGCGACACACGGAGCGTAGTTTGGTTTTTGGATCTTGTCAATAAAGACCCTTTTCTATGGAACCGTATTACATTCACTTGACATTTAAAAAAAAAGAAAATCTGTTCTATTGAGTATTTTATCTGTTTTTCATGGTGATAAATTTAGTTTTTTTGCATTTTCATGGTAGTTTATTTTATCTGATTTTCATTGTATTTATTTTTGGCTTTTAGTGTTTTTTCTGTTTTTCATGGATATTTTTTCCCTGCTTTACTGAGTATTTTTTTTAACTTAATAGAATTTATATTCTATTTATTCCTTTCTTGGGTGCTCGATGTAATGGAAGCAAACATGAGCCACTTGTTTAGTTGAATGCAGTTTGACTTTGTTTTGGGTTGGAGACTTTTGATCCTCCTGTCTTTAAGTCATATAGATGGTTTGTCGACTTTGCGTTTTTTCAGAGGAAATCTCATTCTCTGCTGAACACTGCAATGTCTCCACAGAAACAGCTGGACTCATCTCCTACTTCAGGAAAAAATACCACGAAAAACAAAGAAATTACACAATAAATCAATTATGTCAAGTGAATTCAATTTTACGTTTCAAATCTACTCAAGACTTCAGGGAGTTTTTGTTAAACCTTCTTTCAGAGTCTCATGTAAAAAAAAAAGCATAGAAGAAAAATGACTGAACACGTCTGAGCTGCATCAACATCTGTGATGTGATTGGCTACAACATGAAGGATGAAATGTCGGAGCAAAGGGAGGAAACGTGTTATTAAAATATACTGACGGTGGCATGTGCAGAGAAAACACCCCAAACAATGAGTTTTATTTCCTCAGTCTGGCCGAAAGTTCCAGGACGAAGCCTGGTGGGGGAAGATTATTTCACAAGAGAAACAGACGTTTGTCACAAAGCTTAAAAACACGCTAATTCATCTGCACAAGAACATTCTGTTTCATCAAATTACCACTTTACGTCCTGTCCAAAGGTCACCTCAAGGTCATCTGAAAGGGCTGATACTCACAGTCCTTGAGAAGACACAAGTTGTGAACAACCTTCAAAAAAAAGAAAATCAGAACAGATGAAAGACGAGAGGTCGTTGTGGTAGAAAGACGGTTCCCGTGGCAACGGCTGCCTGGTACAATAGGTTGCTTGGGCGCAGAGACAGAAGAGAGGAGATGAGCAGGATGAGACGGCGACGTGACGAAAACAGGCCGAGGGAGTGGGGACGAAACCCAGCTGTGCTTGTCGATGACGGTCCTTCAACTCAAGGACCTGGTGTTCAAACGGGAATTTCATCCTTTACGTGACTCGTCCAGAGTGGGTGTCCCACAGACCGAAACCCTGTGGCAGTTCATTACAACTTCCATAGGATGTTCCTGCAGGCCTACACAGCAGTGCTCCGCCCCAGCAGAGGGAAGGCGGTAGGCAGGCCACAGCTGGGCTCCAGCCCCCGCAGCCCACGGACACCACCTGGAATCTCCTCTCCGAGTCCCTGTGTCCCACCTTGGAGTCGGACACGGGCTCTGGTCTCTCTGCGGGGCATGGTCGCCATAGCAGCCGCAGCCTGGAGGCAACGGCCCCCCGGCGGCGTGAGGTTGTAGTGGTTCAGGTCCATGTTGGACAGGAGATGCCCCAGGGAGTCCCAGCGCTGAGACGAAGGGAGGCGAATCAGCGAGGAGTAACCCCGCTCTGGAAACACAGCCACCGGCGGGGGTTTGCTGCCCTCGGGTGTGAACAGCACAGCAGGAGCATGGTGCTCCCTGACAGGAGCTGGTGCTGCTCCGAGCGCAGCGGGCTTCAGGTAGCTGCTCGCTCTGGGTTCAGCCAGGACCTCGCTGTAGGGGGGAGGAGGATCCTCCATCAGGACTGCCTCCTCGTAACAGGGCGGCTTCCCGAATACATCTGAGTCTGGAAAACAACAACAACAAAAAAGGCTGGGTCAGAATGGGCCTCAAGGATTCAACTAAAATGAACCCAATGCGATACAACCGTTCTGAGTAATCTCAGTATTTGATCAAAGGTTTTCGTGGTGACAGGAAACAATCAGAGCCACATGTGGTGGCATCCTGCGTGTTTTCTAGTCGTTTCATTTTGAACTAATGCAGGTGCAGCCGGTATTCAGTTCTCGTTTAATGTGTCATCACTTCACTTTCAGGTCGTACACTTGGATTTGACGCCTGCCTGCTGTGATGAGAACGTCCTTAAAACCATCGCAGCACATTGGGTTGGTTGGTGACTATTAAACACCTACTTCCCTCTCAACCTTTGTCTGTCTGAGTTTGTGGAGTTCCCATTGCCTTCACTTGTTTGACTCTGTTGGATTCCTTATTTGCTGCTAATTAGCTCCGGTTCCACCTGCGACTGTCCAGCCCAGCTGGTTAATCACCAAATACAGAATCCTAACTCAGTACATGTTGCACACAAGTTTGTTCAGCATGTTCAGCAGAAATCACATCCGGCATGTTTCTCTCACTGGAGCAGAGATTCTAATTTCCTAGCAGTACAATAAAATGCATATGTCTTGCTGTAGTTTGATTATTCCTATTTCTCGAGGGCTATTCACGTTATAGTCTTCAAGGTTTGAGGATTAAGAAACCATGAATAATTAATTTGTCAGTGGTGTCACAACTACGTTAGACAAACTAAGGTCAGAGCTGCCTGACAACAGGAATCACATTCTGTTGAATTTCAGCATTTTATTCTAACATTTATAAAATGTTAGCAAACATAAAACCTTAGCTAACATTTTGTGTTATCTAAGTTGTAATGTTAGCTCATGTTTAATGTTAGACAAGTTCTAATGTTAGCCAACTGTATCTAAGTTATTTAACTTGAAGGAGATGTTGCTTCCTCCTCTCACATCTCAGATGGAGGAACTAGACGAGAAGCGAAGCGGTAAGGCAAAGTATCGAGCACTACGAAGAGAGAGGACGGGATCCTTTGGTGCTATTATTGGTTGAGCGTGACCGCCCACCTTCAACATCCTCTCGCCCACTCTGGTCACATGAATTCATAGAAGGGAAACGGAGTCAGCAGATATCTATAGCCTGAAAATCAACATGTTTGTTGACGTTGCCATGGAGACTGATGTATTTGTGGATCTAGCCATCAATCCGCTCTTTTGTGCTCTGCAGAAATACCTCCAAGATCTTATTGTGTTGTATCGACGAGCAGCATCCAGCAGCTTTAAATACACGTCAGCTGCACAGAAGTGACGACTACTGTCCGACCTCACGCTCACACTGGCTATGAGCCTCCAGTGTGAGTCCAAAGGCTGTCAGAGTAAATCACACCAGCTACCAGCTGTGTGGGATGACACACGATGCACAAAAATTCCCTAAACATCTTGTCTCACCGGCTTGTGTGTTCACTTTCACTCTTGCCAGCAACTTTGGACTCAATATGAGATATTGTAGGAAGGTCCCAGGACTGAAGACCACGATATCCACATGCAACCATCCCATGAAGGTCTGCCACCTCTCCTGCTTCCATTCAACCTTACACTCGTCTCTGCTTCCAGCTGAAACGACTCCTGGCGTCCGTCTGCGGGTCAGAACCTGCTTCTCTTTCAGCTCGGTGGCTGCCTGGATACTAACGCTCTTCATCAGTCTCGGTCGGACGGCTTTGTGACTGAGACTCCGGCGACCTTTTGTTTTGTCATTTACAGTCTGTGTCTGCCCGTCGAGTACCTTGACTGTTCCGTTTTCTAGTCGTCTAACACAGCGGACTTTAAGTCCCGACATAGTTCATCATAGAAAGTGTGCTACACGTTGTAACTGTTTTGAGGATGTATCAGAAAATAAAACAAACATTTTCCGTTGTGGATCGTGACACGAAACAACTTTAGATGGAGGCACAAAAACATTAATTGATGGGAAGAGTGTATGAATGTTAACGGGTTCGTTTTTCTTCCGACGTGCGCCTACTTCTGATGACAAAACAAGGACTCAGTGTGGAAGGCCTTCATCCTTCACGCTCCTCAGGAGAACTCCTGCTGCACGTTCAACCTTTTTTCACATCAAAACGGATGATTTTCCTGTTCGCCTGCAGCACCTCCCACGTTCACCGCCGTGATTCATTCCTTCACCGTTCCAAAGCCAGAACCCTAAACTGGTGTTTTATGACGCAGAGATCACTCATTCAGCTGCTGACTCCTCACTCTCTGATTGTCTCTTCCCTTCTTTCTATTTCAGTTTATGCTCTCCCTCAGTCACCGCTCGGCCTCCGTCCTTGCCCACGCTTCGGTGGCAGCTGTCACCAGCACGCCCCACCCACCTTCCCACCCCCGGTGAGGGAACGCTGCCTGGCAGACGGGGACAGCGACGTTGACCCGGTGAATTGTCTGATGTCCTATGTGATTCCCTGACCAGTCCCGTTGCACCTCGTTGATGGTCGACACTGGAAGTTCCAGAGGATTCGACCTGTTCAACCCCAGATAATGGTTGAAGACCATCGCTAACGGCTGACCAATCAGCTGCGAGCTGGCTATGCCGTATACGGCTACAGACATGCTAACATTTTGAATGGACAAGAACGGTGCACTGATAAATCCTTTTGAAGCACAACCGTGCCTCCACAACGTTAGCTTGAAATGCTACGCTAACAAAACCACAAAGACAAGTACCAGAGCGCGTGCCGTGGAGATTCACAGATAAGACAAGCTGAGTTCCCCGGGGTGTTTGTTGTGCTTTTCCGCTTTACAGCACGTCACAACGCACCCGTTGCAAGTTGTTGCGCCTGGAATATTTTGGTCTGGACACAGTTTATAAAAGGCTTCAGAAAAATAAGAGGATGGATTCATGCAGCTGCATGTTTCTGAAAAATGTTCAGATCACAACCATCCATTCATTCATTCATTCATCATCTCCTGTTTGCTCCCAACGCAGGGCCACGTGAAGGACAGACAACCATTCACACTCACGTTCACACCTCCGGACAATTAACCTCAGCCTGATTTTGGCGGTGGGAGGAAGTCAGAGTACCTGGAGAGAACCAATACAGACACGGGGGAGAGCATGAAAACTCCACACAAAACGTTGCCAAGTCCCAACCAATGTCGATAAAAACCACATACAACTCATGAAATACTGGAGTACAATCACATACAACTCTCAGATACCTGGTGGTACGCTGACCCAGTTTGCCTGTGGCATCGGATGTGGAACCGGAAGAGGAAGTGGTGCAGGGCAGAACTGCGGTGGCTCCCTGGGCAGCTGAGGGGGCGGGGGCGGGGCAGGCGGGAGCGGGAGGCCCACAGAGTGACTGCTGAGCGGCTCCATCTCCACCGCGCGCAGACACTGCTCCCTCAGGCGTTCTTCCCGGCGACGCTTCAGCCGGCGCTGGAGGAAGCTGCAGAAACAGCAGAGCATGACGACGACGGCCCAGACCAACCAGAAGCCGGCGAAACAGGCCAGGAAGGTGTAGGTGCCCTGCGACATCACCATGGCAGTGATGGGATGGGCAGCGGATTCCCACGGGGGCCGGGAGAGGGGACGTCAGACGCGCAGGTCCTCCAGCGTCACAAACACACAGCTGACAAGGACCTCTGGCGTAGGCCAGGACGGGAGCAGCTGCTCACTGCTGCGTCAGGAACGGACGTCAGACGGGAATAACATCCTTCGGTAATGAACTGTATTGAAGGAACAGGTACAGTCCCAGGAGCTCTGGAGGAACAGTAACTAAGAGTTCATCTGGACAGATAATCTTGGTCGTAACTGTAGGACGACAATAAAAAGTCCTGTCGTCAGGGTTTGGTTAGGGTTGAGTTGGAGTTGGGTTGGGGTGCAATGGGTATTTTCAGAGTAAAGGGAAACTGAAACAGAAGCAAAGGCTCAGTGGGTTTATCCGCCAGGTTGACCATAGATCCCAGGAGGTTTCAGTCCAGTTCATGTCCCAAACAGTGGTGCATGTTTGCCATCTAGACATCTACATATCTACATATCGTGCAAATGTCCGTCTTCAACATGGACATCTATCCAACAGCTGCTGGTGTGAACGGCACGTCCTTCGATCCCGATGAGAAAGAACGTTTGATCGCTTGAAGTAAAGTCCAATCAGACAGGTTCATCCATCTGAAGTCCAACAGCTGGTCCCTTCAGGGCCGGGGGAGACCGGGGTCTGCCCACAGCGTCAGGGTGCTGAATTCCTCCCCATCAGTCCTCAGCAGGACGCCCTGGCCTCACGCTGCTCTACAAAGACACACAGGGTCGAGATGAAGCCAACATCAGTGATTATTTTATTCTGAAAATATTTTCACATCAGTGAGAGGCTGAGGACCTCAGCTGTCCTGGCAGGACGATGACACCGACCTCGGGGTGCGAGTATCAGTCTCACACTTCAGAGAGCCGCTCAGAAAACATCCTCGTCCTGTATCACAGACAGAGGCGCCGTTTATTTTCACAGGGATTCACTCTGACAGTTTTTTCCCGGCTGCTCATGACGTTAACCTTCAGGTCAGCGCCAGGATTTGTGAAGAAGGAGGAGAAATGTGAGGAAGGAGAGGAAAGAGGAGAGGACGATGAAGGATGAAGCACGAAAAGGACAGTTTGCTGCAGGATTTAACCACACCAGGCGTTACCAAGGTAACGAGGACTGAACTGAAGTGTTCCAACATCTGACTATGTTACTGACCCACATGGAATGTCGTCTTAGCCACCGGGGGTCGAGGGTACATCTTTCCTCAAAAACATGAATGGCACAAAAAGTCAAAAATCAGAAAAACAAAACGTAGTTGTTCGATAGTTGTTCTGCTGTTTGATATGAGTTTATAAAATATTCAAGATGACCTTTACATTTTGGTCTAAAACAGGAACTTGTAACCTGTTCCCTCAGACATTCCCTCATTCTCTTCAAACGTCCCTCCATGATGTCACGGAGCGTCAAACATCGAAAACAACAAACTTCTTTTTTGTTAGTTCTGTTGTCCTCTGCTGCCAGAGACTAGAATGCATCAGTCTTGTGCCAAGAAGCTAGCATTAACATTAGCACAGCTAATGAGACCCTCAGAGACCCCAGAGAAGTTTGGGGACTTCATACATTAAAATCTTTTAACTCAATCATTTATTTCTGTGCTTGTCTGCTAATACCTTTTGTGCAGAAACATTTTAAACAGCAGTGTTTCCCCTACCATTGTATCAGGGTGCGCACCGCCCATCCAACGATCCGAAAACTAAAAACTGACAAAAATGGAAAAAAAAAAAAAAAAAAAAAACAACGAGAATATTTTCATTTCTCAGATTTGTTACAGTTTGTCCTATCAAACATTGAATATCACCTTTTAAAAACATGTACACAGGTTCTGTTTGGCGATTCGGTGGAAATATGGTCAAATCTAATTTGTTTTTGGGGATTGTTAAGCTCATGTTTTTTTTTTAATAGTAACTATACACTTCTCTTCAGCCCCCCCCAAACCAAGGGGAAATGCTGAATAGGTTGACCTTCGACCCCCACAGATATTTGTTGTGCAAAAAATGCAGTTTTTTTCTGTCTTTTCTGATTGACTGAGCAATAAAGATACAAAAGGAGCTCACGGGATTATGAACAAATAATATTACTGTCTCTCTCTGAAATATATATCTGAATATTTCAAATATCAACAGCGTCGACTCATCCCATCGGTGGCAAGGCAAACCGAAAACATGACATTTAGTCACGAAGACACAGACTGTTTGAAAACACTCAAGCAGTCTGAGAATCACACTTCATGTTTACAGTCGTGAAAAAGTGATTCACTAGCTGCGGATACTTATTTCAGTCTGCGAGCACTTCTGTGCACCAGAGCTTTGCTTCTTTCCTGCCACCCCCCAACACACACACACACCTGTCCGATCCAGTCAGCAAAGAACACACCCACACACAGTGCAAACTCACAATAACAGTGTCATTAGAGTTATTTCCCTCCTCTTATCTGCCAGCAATCCACATCAATCTCCAATTAACTGGACCTCAGAGGAGCTTGTGTACTGTGTCTGCACCTGAACGGATTTTGTCATTATTTCTTATAAGGAACACTCAGCTAAGGCTGTAAAAACATCCACGTCACCTTCATCATTAAATCCACGGATGTGCCCCATTGTAAACATACTGTTCTTGATAGATAGTTTGACCTTCAACATATGAGAAATGTTTTCATGGTACTGGAATTGTTCTTTAAATTCCATCTTACATTTCCTGATTTTGAATCTGCATCTGAATCTGAATCACTGGTCGGATTCAAATACAACCCAATGGATCTTAAAGAAAAGGTCCAACATCTTGTTCAAGGTTCCACCTCAAACACAGAGACATGAATTTGTTTCTCTGGTTACTCTTCTGTTGGACTTTTACCTCAAGGGCACAGTCGCAGCAAGCAGCAGTTGAGGCCGATCTGTCGTCACATTTCACTCACAGAACAATACAGATTCTTGTGTTGCTGGTATTAAAGGAAAATCTTCACCTGGTTTGTTTGTAAGTTCTCCTCAAACTCTTTCTTTCATTCTGTCAATCCACAGTTGTCATTTCAGATATCCACACAGACGTTCTCCCTAGGACAAAGATGTCACTTTTGCAATTCATGTGTGCGCTTCAGATATCAGATGTCTGCAACTGAACTGTAGATATGTGTAATTCCAGTTTGGGAGATCTACAATTGGATCCTGACTAGTTCCATGTGAATTATGTAGAACGTAGTTGCAGATATCTGAAATGTTCCAGTTGACTAGGCTGAACAGCATATCTGCAACATGTATCCCGTCTAGCTGTTACATGTTAAGAGGGCTTGCCGCGCACACACACCGTTTACAAACCAAGTAGGACATGAGCGGCACATGCAACGTTTAAGAAGCCAGTAGAATGGGACCGGCACGTCAGACGGAGCTCGACGTGTCGGTGAAACACTGGCGACATCCCAACACTTCTCAGTCCCTGCACATCCAAATGCTGTGTGATGGTGCGTGCCGACTGTCGCCATGCCAACGACAGCTGGTGTTACATTAACCAATGGGGGCAGAGTGTGATGCTAGCAGCCACAGATGTTAGCATCCATGCTAGCATGAGTGCTGGCGCCCTTCCTGTTGACGCTGTACTCATGTACTTCACCAGCCACACCTCTGCTCACTGGTTCACGAGACGACTTGACCAGAGTTCCTCTCTTCTCACTTCACGCTGGTGCCAATCCCGAGCCACTTCTTTTATACAGTCTATGACTGCTGGATCCTGTAAATTGTACTTTGAGGGTTGACAGCCTCCTGACAACTAAATACCTTGTTAGTTTTACTGACGAGAGAGAGTCTAAAAAGACTATTCATTCATCAATTTCAACAAATACTGTGACATCTTTTACACGATGTAACGTGTTTTGGTTCGAATTGGACACGTCATGTGTTTTGGTGGATTTTTTTGAGGTATAAAACAAGCAGTTAAACCTAGTGAATGTAACACCTCACTAAGTCACTAATTCATGTTTAAGCAACAGCAGAACAGTGTAAAAAAAAAAAAAAAACACATGAACACACACGAAGAACTGACAGCACATTATGCAACTGAGAGCAGCAATGAATGATGTTCCAAGTCATTTTTTGCAGCTCAGACTGGATGGGAGGTTGAAACGCCAGCACGCACGCGCACGCACGCGCACCCTTTTGCCATATTCATGTAAAAAAAAAAACAAAAAAAACTCACCGTTCAACTCTGTCCATGTCCCCCAAGTTTGATGTCCACATGCGTGTGTGGTCACGGGAACACTTCCATCTTCTCCGTGTGTGTGTGCGTGTGTGTGTGCGCGCTTCCGTCACCGTAGCATCTGTTCCAGCTCCTGTCTTCCGTGCGTCGCGTCGTGTTTTGGACGTCAGTCTGCCAGAGAACAAGGTTCTTCTCCTCCGCCCCCCTCCTCTCCAGAAGCAGCAGTCTTCGTGACGGTCCTCTGTCTGAGGAGATGAATACTAATTAACCTGGCGGGAGTTCCCGAGCGCGCACGCGGACCAGGCAGCGGGGGCGCGCGCCGCAGGTTTAAATGGCGTAAAATTGGGTATTTATTTCTGTTGATCGGCTGGAAACTCATTTGGAATTCACTGATGCTCGTCGGTGGTCAGGTCGAAGAAGTCACCACCGAAACCAGCGTGTTACCGCCGCCATTAGTATTATTATTAGACTGAGGCACTTACATCACCTACGATTTATGCTTCTGCTTCAAATCGATGGCGAAGCCTTATTTATGCTCCACGGGACAAATACAAGCGGAAGACCTGGTACTCACATTGTCTCCCGCTCGGTTTCACGGTTCAACCTTTGCTAAGAATCCGCCGGCTAGTTTCTGGGGAATCCGGGAAAACTCAAACCTAAAAACCGTGTTGTTGTTTTTTTCCCTTCATGACAGTGTCTGAATCCATCAGTGTCTGTGGTTTTCAACAGTAATAGAACACATCAAAACGCAGTCTCCCATTTGTAAACCGAGATAATGTGACCTAATAATATTTCAAACCGAGCGGACGTGAAAAATGGCGCGCACCGCGTTCTGTCGCGAGAGGCACTCACTTCCGGGTCCCGTCACTTGCCCCTTAAACATTTTCCCTTTTTTCATTTTTTTTTTACAACGTAAATATAAATGATTCACTTTCCATTTCTTAGTTAGTTTAGTTAATTAAAATGTATTTATTTTAAAACTGTATTTATTTGTGATGTGTTCAGTTCATAAAATGTCTCATTCACCATTTTGTCGACATGAAAAGTGTGTGTAAACGTAGACGTGTTGATTTGTCAGAGATGTTCTTGTGGGGTCGTTTCATCCCATCAACTTCATTTGGATGCTCTTCTTGCAAACACAGCAGCAGTAAAACAACACTTTGTTGAGCGCGAGATGATTGCATCACCATGACAACAGCTCCCAGTAGGAGCCAGAAACAAACAAAAGTAATTATATCAAGAGTTGTGAACTTGTTTTTTTGTAGAGACAGTTAAATTTTCACAAAAAACAGTTTATCAACAGACAGTTTCAAAGGTCCTTTGTTTGAGGGAGTCACATTCATGCTCTTCGTTCTTTATTTATTCTCGTTTCCTGACAGCTGACACATCTCATCTGCATACCACCAGTGTGCTGATTGTGTTCCTGTTTCCGGCCTTCAGCGAGAAACCTGACCGCTCTGCTTCTGACGCCGTGGATGACTCATACGTCAGAAGAAAAGAAGGGTCAAGAGGATCCTCCAACGTCTCTTCTGAACTCTCACACAAGAGAGTCAGTCTTTTCTGTCTCTGCTTAAAAGGATAAGTGGACGTGTTGAGGCTTCTAAAGACCTTTGAACCATCACTTTGAACTGCAGCCGTGTACATGTTCCTTCTCAACATTATAACATTATGGTTGATTGGGCTGCTTCTGTTGAAAAGCAAATATTTACCCTTGTTCTTGCCTTCATGTCAAAATCAAATCTTTATTTATCATTATCCGCATGTTGGCTTATGGCTGCCGACATATAGGATGAGTGTTTGATAAAAATGAGTTTGCGGTAAAGGAAATGGAAAGGTTCAGAGTTTGGTGTTGTCTTTTTAGCATTTCCAAAAGCAAAAGAATAAATGGCACACTAATCCAATCTAATGTGGGTAATTCCACCACTTAAAGACACAAGGGAAACACTCTGTTGTGTTTATCTTGGAAGGAAATTAAAATGCAGCTGCGATCGTCCGCAATCGAAGAGAAACTCAGCGAGAAAACTGGTGAGTCGCAGAGCATCATGACGGCTTGTGAGGGATTTTACAGAAGCCAAATACCACAATGTTAGATGCTGCGTTTGGCAGCCGGAGACACAGATATTTCCCTCAGGAGCTGTGGAGAACGACAAGAGAGACTTACGCTGAGCAGGTGGACAGAAACAGCACTTAATGTTGGATGCAGACAGAAGCAAATATTTTGCAAACAAGTTGGGCAAATGTCCCTGTAGATGTTAAAAATAACTCTCCACACTATTTGTACGTCTGTATGTATCAGTCTCCCCCAGGATCAAAAGGAGCGATATGTAGTATTTAGAAAGTGATAGTTAAAACACAACCATGACACACAACACACAACAATTAAAGCAAAACGACAAATGAATACGTGGACAATGATATTTTTGTTGTGTTTTCTGCCAAAAAAACAAACAAACAGAATGTTGTTTCCCTTCCACCTGAGATGAGAAAACAAAGTAGTAACAGTCGGGGTTTTTTAGGCTGATGGAGGCTCTAAAAATGGAACCGCTGGTGTTTCCCAGCAGGTGGAGGGACACTGAGCAGAAACTCCTCATACGTGATTTGGGCCTGACGTGGTTCCATCCTTCACGTGGTGAAACATTAATACTGACATGCTGTAAGGATGAAATATTATTATCTGCATTAAAAGGAAATACGGTATATTGTGTATCAACAGTATATTGTGTACATCTGACAGGCCTCAAAGTTTAATGGTTCTAAGTTTAAAGAAGAAAAGAAAAAAAAGGCACACGAGGAACATTTATATCATCGATAATAATCTAAAGGGCAAATGACTCAGTCATGAACATGATACGATGATCAGTCAGCTGAAGCTGAACGTAGGACGTGACTCAGACACAGAAGACAATGAAATCAAAAGAGGATGTGATGGTCTGAGTGGGCTCACCCATAAATGATGTGTGTGTGAGTGTATGGGAGAGAGAGACGAATGAGAAAAGTGTGTTTAAGCTGACATCAAGTGACACACGGTGGTGACAAATATGTGTGTGGGTGGATAGAAAGTGTGACTTTACGACGTCTGGTTCCAGAAGTGATTCAGCACGGAACACACACAGAAGAGATCTTTGTGCTGGAAGTCCGCTCAGTAAAACTCCCACGACTTTGCATCGTTGGCATGAACACAACCCCGGCCAGTAATACAGGATCATCTGTGAGAAGTGGAACCTTAGGATGGGACGGGTTCTCAACCTGCTGGGTGGGGTCTGAAGTCTAGTTTCAATCAGTCCCCACGAGGGACTCAGGCTCTCTTCCTTCGTTCTTAAATATCTTTGATTAACATGAGCTCGGGGTGTATCGAAAATCAGTTTCCTGTGTAAAACAGGCTGGAAAATTGGAATTACGACAATCATGACACTTACATTTCTCAGAAAGCTGTATATTTCAGTAACCCCCCCCCCACACACACCCCACTGGGTCCTCACATCTATCCTGATTGCTGAAAAGCTTCTGATCCCCGTCTCCTCCTCTTCAACCGCACTTGATACAAAAGGAGCTAATCATGAAATCAACCAGCAATCACCTGCGTCCAAATGCTGATAACTCTTCTGAACACAACAGGATGCACACTTTGCTGTGATTGAAATACACCCATTCCTATAGTGTACAAAATGATGATTTGGAGTTGCCATGGTGATGAAATAGATCTTCAACTGACAGCAGAATTGACTGCTCACTTCAAAAAAGATTGTGTTTATTAGTCCTATAAATGTCATTACAGGTATAACATTACAGGACACGTGAGCTTGAAATGGAAAATTCCAAAGTGCTTTTGTGTCCAATTATGTGAAATCAGTGGCTCATTGTCGCAACTGTTAACTTGTTGTGTGATGCTAGTAATTAATGCAAACAAGATTATTAAAGGGTATTTTGGGTGTTATGAAGTAAGAAGGTGTAAGAAGACAACAGTGTCCTGCTGTTGACCCACAAGGGGTGGGAACCGTCTTGTGTCACTTCCCACCTTTGGAGCATGGACAGTTTAAGTGTGTGTGTGTGTGTGTGTGTGTGTGTGTGGGGGGGGGGAGTTAATTTGTACAGTAAACACAACATGATGTTGTGCTGCAGCCAACTTAGAGGCCTTGAAATGTTTTGGCTCTGAATCTGCAGAGCTCTCTGGTGTTGGTGCACGCCGTGATGGCGACATTTAACAATGACAATAACAAAACAAAAAAAAATAATAACGTGAAGGAGAAAGATGAGTCAGAGAAAACTCGCCGGATGAATGACAAAGAGGATAAGATGAATTGAATACAAGAAAAGAGATGAACACAGAGTATGGCCATTAACACATGATAGATGATGTATACAACATGATACTAAAAAACTACAAACATCATCAGTTCCCAGGTTAAATCTGGTCCATCATGTCACCGACCCCTGCTCCGCTGTCAGTGACATAAAACACAGCAAAACCGTTCAAAAACCATTGAAAACAAGATGGGTGAAGTCTCGCCTCTTTTTCCCCACACACTCACCTTTCCTGAGCTGTCATCTAATCAGAGATAATGTCAGTCTTCACCTGTGAGAGAATGCATCACCCTGATTATACCGTGGGATGAAACCCAGTGTAGTGACCAAAAATGATCTACCGTCATTATTTCCAGAGGACACCATGTTCATGTTTGATCTAGGTGTCGTCAGAATCTTTTGGTGCGGCCATGATCCCGGCCCAATCACATGCATGACTCAGCAGGTATTTATTGGTTAATGCCATTTCGGATGAAAATGACTAAAATGAGCATAATTAGGGAATAAATCTCTGACTATCAGTATCACGTCTGCCTGTTTTGTGCAGTTTTAAGTCCATGTTTGATTGAGTTTAGACCTGCCAAGCAGGGAGAAACCTATAACCTGGTTTAATTGGAGGAGTGAAGATCGATTTGACGTGGCAGATAACTTCATGTACTGTAGTAGCATTATTGTAGGTGTAGCTCTTTTGATCTGGGATCATGCGGGAATATCGGTACAAAGGATTTAACATGAACTGCAAAAGCATCTACGCAAAATGTCATTTTGTCTTGACACAGGAAGAACTCGTCGGTCCTCCTCACCATCCATTTTTCAGCCTAAATGTTCACATGTAGTTAAACACAGCAGCTAGCTATGAACACTACGTGGTACAAGTACAAACAGAGTATAACCAGAATGGAACCTCAGGAAGAACATCAGTATTTACCAATAAAATATTGGTAAATTGCTTACAATGGCCATTGGCCATTGAAACCACGCAGCTCAGCCACGTACGTGGACATGTTTAATCAAAGGCTAAAACATTTATCCCCCGTTTTAAAACCCACTTCAAACAAAAACAGTTGCATTTGTTTCAGGTTTTTATTTTTGGATGAGCTTGAAACCTACATTGCTTACATCCATGGAATCCGCCATGCACGTCTGAAACCTTTATAACAAATGCTCCATTGCTAAAAACATTGTTCCATAGTGCTGAGAGCAGTGAAAACCTACACAGGCTTTGAAGCCCAGCCGGCTTCATCAGGGCTTTCTGAGCGATGGACCTACACAGGACTGTGTTCAGACAAAAACACACTAACTACAGAAACACTGGTGAAATCACCCAACGCTTCCACATTTCGCACCTTCAGTGTTCGCTGATCTGAGCAGGTACCCTGGTCACGTACATGCTCCTTTTTAAAGAAATGATGGTCAGGTTGTGTTGTTGTGTGGATGTTTGAACAGTCTGTGGGAACATCAGCAGGCTCCTCAAATTCCCTTTCAACCTCTCGGTTTTCATAAAACCACTGCAGAGAGTTCAGAGGTCGGGAAAGGGAAAGTCTTGTCAGTGCAGGGATCCTCTCAGTCTCATCGTTCATTCATTGTCACAATTAGAAAAAACAAACAAAAAAAAAGGCACCTAGATGCGAAAGACTTGGTCCCCTCTGACCATCTACAGATGAAAAGAAACTGCTTGGTTGTAATTATCTGCTCATATTCTCTTAAATCACGATTAACTAAAGTCCTAAACTCATTTTCATCGTTTCCTGTGAAATCATTATAAATGATCTAGAATACAATAAACTAGAAGGGCATTCAGTGGACACGCGTCCACGTGGTATTTCCTGAGAATTGCACACACATATCAACCAACTTTCATGACAAAAAAACCCATTCTGATTGTTCCTGTATAATATCACTGACAGACAGGCAGGCAAAGCCACTTAGCTGAAGAAAAACAATGAAATAAATTCTGGTTCATGCTGCCCTCTGCTGAACCTGAACTTAATTCATCATCAGAAGACAAAGGAGGCGTCTCGTATCAAGGTCAGTGTGACTATTGTTACTCTCTTTTGACTGGAGAACCCAGAGGTAAAAGCCCTTCACTGTGGGATTAACATGGAGATGTACTACTAACCAACGAGCAAAGAGCTTGAAGACACTGAACATCGACAAGAACGACTGAAACACCAGCGCAGATAGAGAGGGTGAATCTGACAGCTGTGGTCAGATCTGACCGGGTGAATCACACCCGTCGTACCAACTCAAAGCAGAACAACCTCTGTGTTTGCTTTTGGATTTGTTGCATTGCTATTTCTCTGGCGTGAAGAGACTCCAAACCACGCTACGTTCAAACGCTGTGGAACAGCGACAAAGTCCGTCTTCATGAGACTTTGGTGCTTTTCTGATGTTTGACCTCTGTTCCTGCCTTCATGAACCAAAAAAAAGAAAGTAAAAACAGAAATTCTCATCAAATACATAAAGCAAGATCATCAGTGGCCTTCATAGTATGACGGTACAAGTCTTCTTGAATTATTTTGGACTGTGTGGTGTTAGATACTATGGAATGTGATGATGGTTATTTAAACCTAGAAATATGATCTACTCTTAGATCTACTACTCTTAACGTGTGTGTGTGTGTGTGATATAACGTAACTGGTTATTTGTTGTTGTTCCTCTTCTTTTTGTCGTTTTTTGGCAGGTGGCCTTGAGGACGTAAAAACCCGACCGTGTCTTTTCCAAATCAGTTTGTTTTTATGCGTGAATATTCACGGATGTTGACGCATTTTAGGAAAAAAATCCTCCGTTTCATCTGAATTCTCTGAGGAAGCCGAGCAGACGTTGACCAGTTTCAGTCTATTCAATGCAGGTGTCGACTTCACTTACTACTTTGTTTTAAAAAAATTCAGCAAATATCTGGATGGAAAAACACATTTTTCAGGTATTTTTACAACATTATAATATTGAATCGCATAATGTGGCTGAGCAAAATTTTAATTTTCTGATTGGTGTATTTTACATCTGTACACATTTACATGAGGTTTCACTTTGTTCTACTTGTTTTTTTCCCCCAACAATGACATCAGCATGTACAATGGCACAAAGCTCTAAAGGTTTTTCAACTGACTAATAATGTAGTATTCATTTTTAATCGCGCATCCATTTTGGTAAAAAAGAAAAAAAAAAAAGGACGTCCGTCCTTCCCTCTCATTGGTCCCGAAGAGTTAATCACAGCAAACGGACCAAGAATGAAGATCTGTGCAGAGCATCCAGAGCCAGCATTGACCCGACAAGAGTCACTGGAGCCAAATAATCAGCTGATTGTCTCAAGTACCCCGAAATAAGAATTAACAAAATATCGCTATAAAAACATCTGCAGGCGTAGACATCATTGCTCATTGGCTGTCCGAGCAAACAAACATACTACATAAAAAAAAGAGAAAATAAAGTTGGTCACAGTAAAATGAATGAGAGAAAAGTTCCTGAACCAAAAGTCTCGGGTTTGATTCCCCAAACACAGCAGGAGAAGGGAGGAGGAAGGCTCAGTCCTCCCTGAGTGACAGCGGCCTTCAGCCAGGCACTTCTACAGCAGGCGCTCGTTCCCGTGGAGCTGCGGCAGCTCACAGGTCAGTAACATGGACGAAAAAAACAAACAAACATTAAATTAAAGATTAAATCTGTTCCTCTTATTGCCCGTCTCCAGCTCCCGGTTTGGAACGTGACGACAGAGTCACTGCCGACATTCTTAAATAAACATTATGGCTACTCTGAAAATATACATTCTGACATTTAGAGATAGTACTATCTTAAAATACAAATGTGCAAAAGTTGTAAACAAGTGTGTGTGTGTGTGTGTGTGTGTGTGTGTGTGTCACAGCCTGGTGGGCTCCTCGTCGCTGTCGCTGCAGTTGCTGCAGCAGTCCTGCAGAGGGAGACAGAGTTTCAGAAATATAATGGTCCATCATATGTCAGAAGGGATTGACATTTAACCGTTTATAGGGTGAGAAACTATATTTGATCACGCACTCTCAAACACACACACACACACACACACACACACACACACACACACACACACACACACAGAAGACATGTTATATCAATATCAGTTATATATATCAGTTCCAGAAATGCTTTAAAACATTTTTGTCCACTGGTGACTCAAGAGTGAAGTGAATAAAAGCAGTAACCCAGGTAGAAGACCTCCTTCCCTGAGGGGCTCCCTGTCACGTGTGAGAGGCATTAAAGTCTAGGTGTGAGGACCTGTCTGCCGAAGAGCCGCTGCAGGAGTCCCAGTTTGGGCGGAGGGGACGGCTGTCCTCTCCAGTCCAGGTCGGGTGGAACGGTTCCGTCCTGGTGGAACACATTCAGCTCTGTGAAACACTCCGTCTCGATCATCTGCGGGAGAAGGGTGAAAGAGGAAAGCGTGACACAAAGTCCAACAGTGACGTCGTGACAGGTGCCGCGGTTGTCACCTCGTTCTGCCAGGGGATGGAGACGCTGCCCGTGGACACTTTGCTGTAGAACGACTCGTCCTTGGGCTCCAGCTCCACACCTTTGACGGTGGAGAACTGCTCGATGTCCAGCACGTCTTTACAGTAGATGGCCTGTGGCTGCAGCGCGCACGCATGCACACACACACACACACACACACACACACACACACACACACACACACACACACACACACACACACACACACACACCATTTAAACAGGAGCAACCTGCAAAAAAAATACTCTGTCGCTTAGAAAAAGAAAACCTTTTTAGAGGCTGGATATATTTGTATTTCAGTTTTTCTTTCCGTTGGAAACACGTCACCGGGTTCATGCTTGTGTTGGTGCTGCAGCAGAGCAAGTCTGTTCTGGGTTTAAAGTCGTGAGCGTTTCTGCTTCTGCGTCCGTCTGTTCTGTAGCTCCCCATTGAATCTCACCGCCGTGTTTAGTTTTTTTCCCGGTTCTCAGTGTTTTTCTTCACTTACTTCAAGCGACTGTGACTGAAAGTGTTACCGTGGTAACAAGATCGGCATCATTTTCTCTCACTTTTTGGTCAAAAATCACACATTGGACAGTTGGATTGGCTCGCTCTGAGATCGGTTCTCAATGTTTTCTGTTTACTTCAGGCAACAGCGACTCAAAGTGTGCAGATCTTGTTGCTGTAGGAACTCTGCCAAGATCAGTGTCATTTTCTACTCATTTTTTTCTGTCAAATATCAAATTTTGGACAAAAATGTTTCCTTGTCAGGCAAGGAAGTGTCGCTGCATCATTGACTTCGCTCCGTTTTTGGTGAATTTCAGCACCACCTACAGGCCTGGAGGATGAACTACAACCTGTTGAGTCATTTCCAATGGAACCATTTGGATGAAAATATTCTTAATACGTTGCGAAATGGGAAAAACCCCCCAGCTGGTTCAGGTCTAAGTGGACGTGGCCTGAGATTGACCATGAAGACTCACGTCGGGGATGAACGGCGCCTGCAGCATCCCTGCCTCCAGCCGTTTGAAGTTTATGGAGCAGAAGATGGGATGTGCTTTGACCTCTGAGGCTCCACCTCCCTGGCAGCCTAATCTCTCTGAGGGATCTTTGGCCAGCAGCTGGGGGGAGGGGGCGGGGTTAAAAGAACAGGAAGTGAAAAAAACAACTGTCAGAAATGAGCAGAAACAGTTTGGACGACGATACACACACACAAACACACACACACACTCACCATTTTACACAGCGACTTGGCATTCTCTGAGAACTTGCTGGAATATTCCTCCTCCACCTCCTTCACCAGCTGCTCCACGTCCTCCCGCTTGATCTTCTTTCTCCTCTGCTGGAAGGGCGACTGGCCCTCGATCATCTCGTACAGCAGACAGCCCAGAGCCCACCAGTCGGGGCTGAAGGTGTAGCGCTCGTTCTTCACCACCTCCGGCGCTGGACGAGGGAAAACAACGCGTGAGAAATGGACGGAGGAAGACTACTGGCGACGCTTCTCCCGCTGAGGTCGAGAAAAAGACGAGACACGACAACGTACACATGTATCCGACGGTTCCTACTCGTCCCTTGATGGTCTGACCCTCTGGTACGTGAACAGCCAGACCGAGGTCTGATATCCTGATGTGGCCTGTAACACACACACACACACACACACACACACACACTTAAAAAATGTAACCCTTTAACCGACGTATCGCTGCCGAATGATTCACATTAGCATACTTGGAATACCGTAATTACACAACTATTTGCTCTATCAGAAAATAGTGGTCGAGTTTTCTCCTTCCTGCCTGTTGTGACGGAGGAGCTAGGATAGAAAGACGGACACAGGACACTAAGATGCAGATGTAACAGGGATGAAAATTTTTCCTGTGGAGACAAAATAAACTTGAAACTGAAACCATATTGAAGGAGAAAACGTCCAACAGAAATGTTGATCGGTTCCTGAAAGTAGAGAAGTTGCTGTCATTACGGTAATGATTCGCCAGCTTCTGTCAACAGACTGAATTGACGCTGCTGCCTCACCGTGGTCGTCCAGCAGGATGTTCTCTGGCTTCAGGTCCCTGTGTGGCAGAAAGAGACGTGAGCGAGACAGAGGGAAACCGAGGAACGTGTCTGTCTGCGAGGCTCCTCACCTGTAGACGATCCGTTCCCGGTGCAGGTCCTCCAGCCCGCAGCAGATCTCCGCCGAGTAGAAGACGGCTCTGGTCTCATCGAAACCGGCCTCTCCCATATGGTAGATGTGAAACTTCAGGTCTCCTCCGTTCATGAGGGTCAACACCAGGCACAGCGCGTCCTTCGTCTCGTAGGCGTACGCTAAACTTACCTGGAGAGAGAAGCGTGTCAGGTGGTCACCAGAATTCTGGTGTGAGTGAAACTAAAGTTGCTCACAACAAATCTGCTGTTGACTTTCTCCAGGATCTGCTTCTCGTTCAGCGCCATGGACTCTCCTTTCCTCTTCTTTATCCTCTTCTTTTCCAGCTTCTTACAGGCGTACATTTTCCCAGTGGCTCGTACCTGACAGGCGCACACCTGAGGACAGGGTGAGAAATCCTGTGGAACTATTCAAAGAGTTCTGCTTTCCATGAGCATGACCTTTTGTTTTCTTTTCCACTGGGTGGCGCTCTGATCTCAGCTACACAGTTTCAATGTTTGTTGTCGTGGTCCATTTACGAGTGAATTCCACTTGTCCATAAATGATCAATCAATCAATTTATATGTGTGTGTGTGTGTGTGTGTGTGTGTGTGTGTGTGTAGAGACAATAAAATAAATAATCAATAAAAATGTAGTCGCCTGCATGACAAAATAAATCAGATATAGAACAAAATATATGGAATGGAATACATGGAAAATGTAAGAAATACATAAAGACCAGTGTATATCATGTAGTTCAGTAGTTTTTGTCAAGAATGTTTTTGTTTTAATTTCAATAACTGAATCCTACAGATATTTAGTTAAGTTATTACAATAATTTCTGTCAGGTTTGAGTACCTTAGTTTAAATACCACGAATCTCAAATCAAATATATGAAAATTTCACTGCTTGAATTGAACTGCTAGACATTTTTCCATGATATTCAATGTTTTGAGATTGTTTATACTTGTGTAGTGGTGGTGTTGATCTGATGTTCTACTCACCTCGCCGAAACCTCCTTTCCCTAAAACTCGGTACTGCCTGAAAGTATTTTTCGTCACCGGTTGTCTGTGGGACACAGAGAACAAGTCACAGGATGTTAAATGTCTAATGTGTTCATGTACCAATCAGTTGGATTTCTATCATAACGTTATTTGTGACATTTGTAACATCACGTCAGTCGTTTCGGCACCTTTCACAGCTTGTTTGTGCACCGGATCAGACACTAGCTGCCACACCTCCTCCATCGCCACGGATACGTGTCACGTGCAAAGTCAGTTACTGACGCATCTTTGAGCTACAACGCCTCTTCGCTCTGAGCAACTTCTAAGTCGTGTTTGGAAACATGAGCTCATCATTTGGTTTGGAAGTTTACTGGGGAAAGACGGAGGCAGACATGTCGGTACTGGCGCTGTGGTGGAGATAAAGGTTAATGTCGACTCCAAATGAGCCCTGAGTGATCTTTTAAGCGCTACAGAAGAGACAAATAAAAAGCAACCAGTCAAACGGTACCTCTCGAGCCATTTCCACTGGAGGAACCTGTTGTAGAACATGCTGTCGAGGTAGTCTGCGAAGGGCGCCACGCTCAGGTAGTCGTGGATCAACCTGGAAAGGACAGAAAAAAATACACATGTTTAGTCCGGGGGCAGGGGGGGCAGGTTTTCGCGACTTGTCAGTCAAAAATCACAGTGTGATTGGTTCTGAAGTCCCCGAGAACTGGGGAAAATCACATGACACAAACAGTCCAATCGTCTGAGGAGGTCTGTGTGGCCGTGACATGAGGCGCAAATCTGCCATGGATTTTACCTGGTACAGTCCTTGAAGAGCTCTTTGCAGGCGTCCTGCTGCAGCCGCTCTGCACACCGAGCCATCATGGCCTCCTCCACCTCCGGCACGTGGTCCTCCGACTGCACGGCGACACAAACAACACATTCGTGATCCAAGTGAACGCGGTTCTCAGTGAGACTTGTCGATGGTAAGAACTCCTTACCACCAGCAAGTCTGGACAAATGACGTGACATCAACATGCTGGAGGCGATGTACAGTGTTTGACGACATGCACATGTCCTGTGCAGTCGCTGATCATTTGAAATACGCTGGTGTGATCCTGCTGATGCTGATCCAGGTGATAAATAACTGTGTCATTCAGGCATTTCACATCAGCAGACACTGAATCAATTGGTGTATGTGAAGTGTTGCATTCTGGGAAAATCTGACCGTAATCAGCATTGAAACTGAAATGGGGTTAAAGGTTAAGATTTATCCTGAATTTAACATTTAACGGTTTCTTCATTATTTTCTGGTGGATCTGAGGAGTAGTTTTTGTAAAAAGTGGCTGACAGACAGACAAGACAGATTTAATGACAACAAGGTCGTGACCTTTGGGTTGAAGAAAACGTCGATGAGTTCCTGACCGCACTCCTTCCTCTTCTCATCCGGAGTCACCTCGTACTCCGCCTGCACAGAAACACACATCACACGGGACACCTCAGCAGCTGAAAAATCAGGTTGGACATACGGAATCATGCATTCTTTCTAACGGTCAGCAGGGGGTGACTGCTCTGGACGGCAAAAAGAAGTCAAGAGAAATAGAGTCCAGACGTGATTTTGAAGGTGAGGTCTAGGTGTGGGTGTGGGTTCAGTGGGATTAGGCACTATAGTGAGGTAACATCCCCAAATGTTATGCACATATGTGTGTGTGTGTGTGTGTGTGTCTGTACCGTTGACACATCATGAACCATGATTTGTAATGTTGGGTGCAGGTGGATGATGTCATCCTGATGACGTCTTTCCAGCGCTGCCTCATCTGCTCGTTCCAACACACTGACAGTCGTCACAAATGGATGAATAAACTCAACTAACAGTAACATCTGGGGTCCGTTCCATCAGTTCATCATAAAATCTGCAATATTATCCTCAGTTCACAATTAAAGTGAGTTCATTCATCACCACCTCTCTGGTGGCTCCGGTTACAGGTCTATTGTAACTAATAGTCAAATTGTTATTAAAAAAACAAGCCCTGACATTTGTGTTAACAGACAGACCCACTAACCACTGGACATGTCTGATGAAAATGTCCCTATCTGACAAGGAGGAAGAATCCGTCAACAGATTCCTGGATCCAGATGGTTCCAGAACTCCACCAACATTTAATCATCTGGTCCTGGTCCCATTGACAGCAGTTACTGAACATTTCCTTCAAATCCATTCAAAACATTTGGACTTATTTAGCTAACAGACACAGAAACAAACAGTTACATGCCAGCAAAAACAGAACTTCCTTGGCAGAGGTAATAATACAATTCTACAATACAGACCAGGGACCTTCTTGCTAAGAGGTGACACTGCTAACCACTGCACCACAGTGTCGTCCTAAACTGACCTCTAACACCTGACACAGAATCCAGAGACGTTTGGTTTGATTTCTGTCCGTTAACACTGGAAAAATCAGCATTTTCATTTCAGGATGAACAAACTCTGCACTAAACCTACTTCCTGGAACGCCCCCCCCCCTCCGGTGGATCGTGAGCGAGCAGCAACTTCACATACTTGACAATAAAAATGGATTGTGACTGTCACAGCGAAGGTTTAGCTGAAGAGTTCACCGAGGCGTCTTCGCTCCGTCTACGTCCCTTAACCGGGACTTTCGGTAAACCGAGCCTGACTGGAAAACTCCAGAGTGCTTTCCTCCTTCCCTCCCACAGCGCGAGCCTGCGAACTAATGCTAAGTGACAGCAGAAATGGTTCAAATCTCATTTGACTTCTCCATCTCTGAGCTCTCAGAGAAGAGACGGGAAGCGGGCGTGGGGCGGAGGAGAACATAATAATTGCTCCGTGATCTGGGTTAGTGCCGACTAGAGAGGTGGCTGGGGGGAGCAGCACAGTCAGACTGGAGCCACGCTGACTTCACGACTGGGCGATGGACTGTCCACCTCCACTCGTCAGACACGTCGAGTCGACTACCGACCGATCGATCGATTGCGGGTCGCATGTGCCCGTGTGTGAGATGATACGGAGGCATCGAGCCTCTCTGTAAAAATATCTCAGTTCATAACGGAATCGATTACACGGGAGACAGTGATGTGCAGTTCTTCCATAGAAAGAAAAAAAATCACAAAATAAATTAAATGGTTGAATGGAGATTTGTACGCAAAAGTTATTTTCCATTCAAATTTAGATTATTTTTTTACTCAATATCGCTGAATTTTACATTTCCCGTTGAAACCCTGAGTGTCTCTCTGGATGTCCCTATTAAAATGTTCACTTGTTCACAAAATGTTCAACACTTGTATATGAACTAAATGTCCATAGTTTAGCTGGTGTACACAATGTATTGTTTGTATGTGTAATGTATTGTGTTTTTTTTGTCAACAACGGCTTGTGTGTGCTGAGCCATCATAAAACTGCTGTGACACTAGGTGAGGAACGCAGTTCTCCTGTCTCATGCTAGGGGGCAGTAGTGAGGATTCTTCTAGACTCCTCAGTCAGAATCTACAGTCAGTGAGTCAAGTGCAGCGTCCATTTGTTTTTACTTTCCAAATGGAGGATTACAGATCGAAACTCAAACTGTCTTTCAATGGAAGATGGGGTAATAATTAAAGAAGACCAACGGGAGAGACTTGTAAACGATAAGGAACATTTCTACAAACAAGTTCTGATGTTTTCGTTCAGAAGGAGCGGCGCAGACTTATTCATAGACTAGATACAGACTAGACTAGACTTTATAGGCATAGACTTATTTAGAAGGAAAGGCCAGACCAAGATAATGTTTTTATTTCTAAATTAAATGGTGTTTTTTATGTGCTTCAGTTCATATCGGCTAACTGTTGTCAGTCAAATGGTGACTATAGGTTCATCGGTTTGTAAATGTGATTGGGATGAAGCCAGTGCCTCAGCACACATGAACCTCACTGACTGCAGACACAGATCTCCTCGCCTCCAAAGAAACTTGTGTGTTTCATGTGGGAGGAGGATCCCTCTGTCGTGGGACCTGTGTTTCCCCTACCATTACAAAACCGGGACAACACTGACCCTTTAACACCGACGCGATCCCCGACGCTACATTCGCGCTAGCATAAGCTAAGATGAGAGGTGTCACTCGGTTCCTCCGCAGACAATGTCCATCGGTTCCTGCAACATGAACCGATCGGACT
>CAAKHB010007596.1:88878-105833 GCA_901007665.1 Aeoliscus strigatus | reverse complement strand
ACGCCCGAAGGCTTTTTGGAACGTTATTTGGTTTTGAGCTGCTAAACTGTTACCGGCGAAAATTTGACTGCACTCATTGAAACCCGAGCACGCGACAGTGAAGCAGCATCCAAACCTCCTACAGACAAAAACAAACAAATGCGGAACAATGTGCAAAACGAACTATCAAAGCTTATTTCGGCCGCCATGACAACCACCGATGTAAAGTTCGTTGTTATTCATGTGAGACAATCATGTCGCATCAACATCTTGTTCTGGATACGCTTGAAAAAACAGCATCTTGACCCTTTGACACAGACGGTATCGCTGCCGATACATTCGTGCTAGCATACGTTGGGAGTACCAATCAGACAACGTCAAACGGTTCCCGAAGGCTGAGAAGTGTCACTCAGTTCCTCCACCTGGTGTGAAGAAGGAGAAAACATCCATCGGTTCCAGGATGAGGCTGTGGTGGCTGTGGTTGCCGGCATCCAGCAGCAGAGCATACGGGATCAGGAACAAGAACCAATAAACGTTTTTCTCCTCCTCCAACCCAGATCCACCATTCAATGTTTTCTGATAATAGTTGCGTAACTACAGCACGCCAAAGTATGCTAATGCAAATGTGGCGCCGGTGATAGCGCTGGCGTTAAAGGGTTGACAGTTGGTAGGAGGGTTGGTCACCCCTCAGGCCCTGAGCTCCTCTACTTGACCTGGGTCCAGGAGGGCGACTCCGCATCCCACCAGATGCGCCCCCACAACACCGCCCCTTCACCACGCTCAGGTAAAACCCCTCAAGGACGAAGCCCAAAACCCTGGACGGTTGTAACTTAATGGTTTAAGTTACAGTCTGACGTTAGCGAAATCTTTCACGTCCGTCGATGACTTCCCTTTGGAAAACAGCAAAAATAGAAAAGAAATTTTCCCCACAGTCAAACTCTCTGGCTGGTTCTGTGATTCATTGGTTCCTGGTTTGTTTTCCAGAAGCTCCAACAATCTTCCCTTCAGATAACGTCTCAGACTAAAACATCCCCCCAGGTTTTAGTCCCACCTGGCCCCTCTCACACCACTCTGCTCTTCATGGTGGTTTTATCAAGTGATCATCAGCCAGGACTCAGCGCTCCTTCTTTAATGGATTCTGTCCAAATAACGTGGCCCTGTCTGCCCATGTATAGTTTTATACTGCAAACACACTTAAGACGGCCGACTTTGCTTCATCACATGATGGTTAACATTCAGAAAACCACACAATCAGCCGCATCGTCACCATGAGGACTACGGCTTTGTCCATCCTTAAGGTCACCGCTCTGGTTGAGCTTCTCAGCACATATCGGCTGGTCCAAAGATGAATACTGGTGTCCCATTGTAGCATCGCATTCGGAAATTCATCAACATGTTATATATGTGATATATTTAGTGATCATCCATTTATGGGTGGTGACAGGAAACAAACAGTGTTTGAACATGAGAGAATGAAAAGAGCTGTTGTGTGCAGCTCACAAGTTCATCACTGGTCTCGGCGCTCTGGGCATGTTCAAGGAGTGTGACACAAAGAACTAGACAGAAAAAAAAAATCACCATTCAGAGACACATCAGCTAAACATGTGAGAAAGAGTTGGACTGGGGAGGTCAGATCACCGATGATTCCCGAGCATGGCACGGCTGCTGCTCACGGCTCCCTCAGGGGACGGGTCAAATGATGAAGTTCACACACTCAGGTGTGTGACAAACAATGGGACTTTAACATTTAACCTTTAAATGTGATATATAAACCTCTAAGGCCAAAGGCCAGATGTTTTTGTGCTACTTCTGCTATTTGCATCATCCGTGACAAAATGCCACGGATTTCCTCCTCTACAATAATACATTTTTTGTACAATTTTTACAAAGTAAAAAATCGTACAAAATAAAAAAGATCTTAAAAACACACAGTAAACAATTTATTTATTTTTGTAGCACAAGTCACATTAATCAAATCTGCATTAATACAGTTTATTAGTCCAGAACCTTTTTGTTTTTCGGGAATTTGGTATCATTTTAAATCATATCATCATATCATATATTATATTAATAGTATTATATCAGTAAAAAAAGGTGTATATATATATATATACATACTTTTTTAAAAAAAAAGGGTACAGTTACCTTCTTAGATGCTCGCAACATTTACAATTCGTACATTCATTGAATTTCAGTGCAATAATATGTTTTAAATTTGAAAGTTTTGCTTTAGTTCTCTATTAAGATAAAACAGGTTTTAGTTTGGGACAAGCTTTAAAGAAAAACAAAACAATGCATGGCATAATATCTGCAATATACAATATCGTCGGGAAAATATCACAGTATTGTGATAATATTACATCGAGGGACCTCACACTTCTAGTGAATGAGGGAAGCCTGTACGGTTTCATAGAAATGGATCATTTAACTACATTTACGTAGCATCAAACACTGAGTTGTGTCTCAGCCCTTCTGAAAGTGAAAGTAACCAGCCGACTTCCTGTTTCCGCTATAATTTCCTCTGTCTGTGGGTGTTCTGATTTTGTGATGATTCTGTACTTTAATATCAGTGATATGGGGAGTACAGACAGACGACCACTGCTGACGTCAAACTGCAGCTGCTTGTCATTCAAAATTACATTTCAGCTGATTGTCGGGTCCAGCGTCATGATTATGAACGACAACTTCCGATCTGCAGTCACACAATAGGTTTGGGAACAAAACCAAAGAAGTCGAGCTTTTTCAATCTGTACAAAATTTTAAAAATGGCGACTCAGCAAAATTGAGAGTAGTCAGTTTGAGCGTCCGTCAATCTCGCCAATAAATCTAACGAATTAACTACATAAAAAAAAAAACTTGCATCGCAGGACAAGTAAAGATAATTGGAGAGGCCGTATGGTTGCATTGTGTATTGTAAGTGTGTGTGTTTATTGTTTTACATACAAGTACAACTAAGACTGTATCTGACGTGACAGTGAGGTGCCAGAACGTTTCCTGGATTTAAAACGCCTCATCATTCGACTTCTTGGAGTAATATGAAGAAATGGATCTCGATCAAAGCCAGATGTCATTTCACCAACAGAATGCAGCGTTTAGACTCATGGACACACACACACACACACGTAGCCGACCCAAAATAGACGCTCGGGCTGGCGGGAGAATAACTCTGTTATCTTACCGGTGGTTTGTCGAAGCTCCTCGCACAAACTTATGTGGGGAAACTGTAGCATCTGCTTCCATTTCTTGCTTTTGCCTTTTCTGTTCCCGCCACCACCTAGAAAACAAATCCTTTCGGTGAGAGCGGGAAAGAAGTGAACTTTTTTTTTGTTCGTTATCCAAACAGCTGTTTACTTTTCTGTCATCCAATGGAGTCAGGAACATACGTTACATTTGTCATGACGATTGAACAAACTTTCCATGATGTGAAACGACTTCAAACTTCTACCAGATCATCCACACTAGTACCTCAAATAATAAGTAGCAGCCTGGGAGACAAAACTCAGGGCATAATAAATAGCCTGGAAGTTCTGGAGAACTTCCAGCAGAATAATTTATTTTTTGTTATGAGCCATGTATAAATATTGCAAAGTCATCTTCTATGGAGTAATACAAAGTGTATTATTATCTTGACCCGAAGTTTTGTTGTGGAACTAAACTAGGATCCGCTGGGGGCCTGGGACAAACAGGTTTCCATGGAGAACCACAGGACACTCGCTCTTCAGCGGGCGTTTGATTCAGTCTGAACACATTTTGTGGGTTGATCGACCTTCATGCGTGAACTCAGGATGTCATGAAACTCCTTTCAGGCTCTAGAGCCCATCAAAAAGGTACAGACAGTAAAATAACCACTTACAAGAACAAATAAGAGCTCAGACTGTAAACGGATGTCAGAGACTCTGCAGCCTTGGATTAATGGATCATAATCTGTCTTCTGGAGGCGAGTGGCCCGACAGTCAGAACAGTGTTTGCTGGGTTTTGGGGAGTTAATCTAAGGGAGGACATGAGGGTGAATCAGGACAAATCTCTCCGACTTGTTAATACACCAACAGACAGTTTGGAAGCGTCTGAAAAGTGATGCTGTCTTTACAGGCATCCACTCAACGCTACACTTTACACATTTGCAATTCAAATATGAAATGGCCCCGGGTACACCCTGGAATACGAGTGAATTATCAATCACACATGCAAATCTGATGCTTTGTTTAGAAAAAGCAGATCAAATCTGTTGGAGATGGACAGCAACGATGGGACAACAAAAATAAATAAATCAAGAGATGGAGGCAGGACGGCACAGAAACAAAATGAATCAATAAAGATTCAGCTTTTTGTCACAGAAGGAAGAATTCTGGAATATCATTAAAGAATTTCTTGTTTCTTTACATTTGTACAAATTAACTCACATATTATTCCGAACCTGACAAACTGATGGGAATTGATTTTATTGTGTTTGTTAAGATAAAGCTAATTAAAGATGATCTTACTGGTCCAATTGTTAATCAGCTAATTTTAATTCAGCATTGGTTTGTTTTTATTTAAATACCAGTCAAATAAGAACACACATTCAAAAAAAAAAAAAATAGGGTTCTCCTGAGCGGAACAACTTCAAAACAATACTAGTCTGGTCAAGAATAAGAATTTACATTAGGGTATTGATCAGCTGCCTAGTTTCAGAGGACCACTGTGTTTGTTCCCCCATAGAGGTCAGAGGTCAAGGTCTCTTGCTGGTTAAGACAGATCCTCCACTGGGTCCCAACGGTTCTCTCTCTGTAGATAGATGGAATTAATCTCACAGTGGGGATCATGATCTTGTAGCGCTCTTGTGCAGATGGCATTAGGATTATGTTTGCACTCAACCTTTGTGTTTCACCAGACAGACGGAGTCTGCGTGTCCACGTATGATGTGACAGGTCACCACTGCTGTGTTGACATCTTCCGCTGACCTTTCCAACGACACAAAAGGTCACAAGCAACACAACTACACTGTTGCACCGCAAATGAAGGCCGTTTGAACCGGAAGCCGGAGCCATACATTGCAAAGTAAAATCCCCAGAGCGGCTCTGCCTCAACATCCTGTTTCGCAAACGACCAGACGATGCTGCAACATCAACCAGGGAAAGCTGGTGTGTTGCTGCTCTCGCATGAACCCTCTTCCGGACCACATTAGACCACATACAGACACCGGGAGATACAGCTGAGGCTGCTGGGCTCCATCGTCTTCTTCTGCCACATCAGGAGGTTGTTGGTGTGCAGCACACTCAACAAGGAAGACGCGGATTTTTATGGCAAAATACACAATTTACTGTAGTAATTCATATGCCGAAATTCCCACCATCTTTCAGAATGGTTCGATGGTATCAGGCAGTCGGTATCAGCGCGTGTTTTCGGCCACACGGTCGTTAGAAAACGTTAAATTGCTCAAAACGGAAACGCAATTCGGTTCGTCGGAGGGAGAACGCGACTTATTTCAATTCATATCCTGTTGACGGAGTCGCATCACCGCCAGATCCGACCGAGAGGAAGTGCAGCGACAGTCTCTATGACCCGTGTCCAGGACATGCGTTTTTGGACCGGCACCGAACCGGAGGAAATCTCCATCCTTACCTTCTCGGGCTTTCAGCAGCACCGTGTTGGCCACGATGTTCTCCAGCTCCATGTTGGTTCTGCCTCGGGTTACAGCAGCAACAGCAGCCCGAACTCCGGGGTCTCTTCAGCCCCAGTTTATCCTCCTAGACACCGTCCCACCAACTCCTCCCGCCGCCCTGCCGAGGAGGACAAATTCAACCCTCCTTGTCCGCTTTCCAGCAGCCCTGTCCGGTGACAGTCCACAGCCTCCTCCCCTCTTTCTCTGCCTCCTCCCCTCTTTCACTTCACCTCTCCCTCCCTCCCTCGTCTGTACCGCAGACCCAGAAGGACACAACGATCTGGTTCTGCTTCTTTCTAAGATTAAAAAACGAATACTGACAATTTCCCGCCTCCTCAAGAGCTCACGTCGACTTCACCATAAACGTAAAAACCGTAATTTAGATGATAAATTCCTGTTTTAAATCATCGAAAATGTCATGTCTGTTCATAGTCCTCCATTTCTTACATTTGTGTTGTGTAATTTGTATTTTAATTTGTATAATACTTTGTATTTTACGACTAATTGTTGACTCGAAATTTAAAAAAACAACTCTTTCAAGTTTTGGCTAGCATTAGCTACACTATATGCTAACAAAGAATCTTCCACATCCATTTATGTTATGAACTCAGACTTCCCCCAAAAATCTAATTTAGTATTTAATAGGTTAGCCACATCGTTTTCAAAAATGTTATTATATTTTCTGTAGTTTACTATGCAATAGACAATTCTTTCCCCTCATTTCTTCAGTAAATCAAAGCAGGTTCACTCTAAATGGTGAAACATCTCTAATGTCCTTATAATGTCCCTGTAATTCCTTCAATCAGCCCCTTTGATTGAGCTCAGGTAGAATGCTCAAGTGAAGTTAAATATTAGCTTTTTTTTTTTTAAATCTGTACAGCTGTCATTGTATATATAGCGGTAGAGATGGCTGGATGCCACTTTCAGAACATAAAAATGTGCTGTTTATATTTACAGCTAGTGAGATGTTTCACATTTTAAGTATACAACTTATGGATAAGTGATGTGAATACTAATTTAAGATTTAAGATTTAATTATTTGATTATTAAAATTATTCATCATAATTATATTGTTTATAACATCTATGTTTCTTCACAGACAACATGTATATTGTATTGACAGCTTTAAGTTTGTGGATATCAGTAGAAATGTAACATGTCTTTCAAATATCCCTAATAATCATTCACAAACCATTATCTATTTTGCACAATGATGTATATGTTGTATATATTGATGAAATGAAATAAATATGCGGTGAATGAAATCCACTTCCTCTTTGGTGTACATATCAGGCAGGATTGATGCACTGTGATAGAGCCAAAAATCAATAGACCACTGACTCAGGAATCGCTGCTCTTTGTGGTTCATCTCGCACTCTGCAGACAGCAGATTTCCCCGCAGAGATCAATGAAAGCCCCATGGTGCGTTAAAAGGTGCATTAAGAAGACCTTCGTCCTGATGCATAGAATGACGACAGCATCTGAAACAGTATCAGATTGATAGTGTTATAGATCAACCAATTGCCTTTGATGGTCTTTGCTTGACACTCATTTCAGAGAGGAAGAAAACAACTGAACCATTTGACAGTATTGGTCTCATAATAATAATAATAATAATAATGCTTTTGTCACCCAGCATGACAGCCTGAGATGAATGGTGTTGAGAAAACATAGAACAACTTGTCTGGTCTTACCAAAGGATCATTTCACTTATTGCTCAAGTCATTATTGCAACAGACATTTAGCTTTGCCACTATTTCAGATAATTTAGTCAGACGAATGTTGTGCAATCTCATAATTTCTCACATTAACTGATAAACCACCAAAAATAAATAGGGCAGTGATAGAAGCTGGTAATATACATGGTTTATTGATAATAAATGTCTGAATATGTAAAGTGATCCTCAAATGTGGCATGCTGTATATCTATCCAAGGGAGAGTCTACCTGTAAAACTCTGTGATTGAAAAATCTCTTTTTCTTATTAAAGTAACGTTCTAAATAACCTGAAATAACAAAACAATGCTTGATGGCATCAAAGCCAAATATGTGTGACCTTCTTAAAATACAATTCTGAAATTATACAATAAAGTATCTTTCTAATCATTATCTTATGTTCAGAATGTTATTATGTCATTGCACATCCTTAGATTTTACATTTGAATTGTGTTTACTTGAATCGGTGTATAAAATGAACAATCAAACAAAAAGAGGTCAGAATTGAATAGGCGGGGTCTAAAGTCACATGACCGGAAATAAACAAACACGCTTCCTCTCACTGCGCACGTTGTAGCCCTGGAAGCAGGCAAACTAGCAAACTGAAAGACGAGTGTAGAAAAGTAGAAACATGCCGAAAGCCAAGAAGTCTTCCAAGAGGAATACGTTCAATTACAATGTAGACCGGAAGAAGCTGAAGAAGAAGTTAATGAAGAAACTTAACCCGAGGATAGAAAAGTATGTGCGGACCAAACGGAACATTAGCATCGTGCTAATGTTAGCTTATAACAGATGTTAGCATGGAGGTGAATGTTATGTAACAACAGATGCTAGCGTGTAAGTTCACTGACATCATACGTTGACATCTCATGTCTGGTATGAATTCGAATCCAGAGTTTGCTGTGATAGTTCCTCTTTCATGAGAGCACATGGCGTTTCTGTGCCGCTAGTATCAGTTTCATATGCTTGAGAAATCCATAACAAATAAATACACACATCTGTATCTTTCGAAAGAAAACACTGAAGGACATCTGCATAAAGTAAAAACGTTTGTCGTTATTTCGTACTGCTACATCTCTATAAATTGTCACTTTACTTGTACCTTTTGATGTAAAATTGACATTTGTCTCAGATAAAACCTAGAGATATAGAGATATCACCTGCATTCTGTTTTGCAGTCGACAGATTCGAGATGCTTGGGACAACCGGAAGTCCACGGCCAGGAACCTGCGGGACATGGGTCTGGCTTTTGATCCGAACCAATCTCTGCCAATAAAGAAAGACAACGTAAGTGATGGCTTGAAATTTGGCAAGTACAGTCAGTTGATTAACAGATTTTTAATGAAGCAATTTAGTCTTCCTTACCCTGTTATTTGAAGGAAAACGGATGTTTAAGAGAAAGAAAGGTATCCAGCAGTGACTTTAAAACATGTGTAGGTCTTTGCTATTGCCAGCAGGGGGTGACAAAGTATTGGTTTAAACCACAGACATCACAACCAATAGACAGTTACAATACCTTTAGTATTATCAGACAAACCAAGTCTCATCTTTTACTATCTTGCTCTTTGTTGTACTTACACAGTACAATGATTTGTAATACTGAACTTCAGAACCTATTACTGCTGTCCTCAGCCCCTAATGGTGTTTCATATTGTTCTCTGACAGCCGCAAGCAGTATGTTGATTACAAATTTATCAACTCTGTGACCTGTTGTGGTATCCGCTGGAAAAAAACAAAAACAATTTCACCTATTATGTTGCACTGAGAGAACATATTGATCCATTAATAACATCAGGTGTTCTTCATTTGTTCAGCTCTTTGGTGCCACCAAACGCTCAAAAGCCCCCGTCAACATTGTGACCAAGCCCTACGTTCTCAAGCGTAAGTTATCTACTTGAGCTCCATATAGTTTACACCAGTACATAGTGTAGAACTTAATAACTCTTGCTGTGTGGTTCTGACCAGAGCTGGAAGATGCTGCCAGCCAGCCTCAGAAAGACTCCAAGACATTGTCCTCTGACCTCATAGAGTACGTTCAGCACATGATCCGAGAACACAAAGACAACTACAAGGTGAGAATAAGAACCAAAGTACCGCTGTGTCCTCCGGAGCAAAGGTTTTACGTTGAGCCACAACATGAAGCGCTTGTCTTCAATGTAGTGCCATGTTGAACATGCAAACGCATGCTGACGTTCACACATTATTTACTGTTTGGTTGATTGTGAAATTGTCAGCGAGTAACTGATGCAACATTTTCCATTAATAAGTCAGTCATGCCATAGTTATTAGATGCAACAGGGCGAAACTCCCACGGAATTCACCAACAACTCCTTTAAACAGTGTTTAGTTTTTACCGTAACTGGTTTGTCAGTTGTCTTGTGTTTGTCAGCAAACACAAACTTCTCAAGAAGTAATAAGTCTTGTTTTGATCAAGCTGTTCTTCCTGTCTCGCTGCAGGCAATGGCCAGAGATGAGAAGAACTACTACCAGGACACGCCCAAACAGATTAAGAGGAAAATCAACGAGTACAAACGCTGCCATCCTCAACAGTACGACACCTTCATCAACTCCCTCGCCACGCCAGAGCCGATGGTTCCGTAGAAGGACAATCAGACCCAGTCTGGTCTTCATGCTTGGAGAGCAGTGTGGGCTGGACCTCCAGACTTGACACAAGTCCAGCTTGGTGTCAGGAAGTGGGGAAAAAAGCAAGACTTTTGGAGGCAAATCTTCTGTGACAAAGATTTTCTCGGTTCCTGTTTTCCAAATTCTCCACTTTGTGTGGTCCTGACTGCCATGTAGAGTGTTAACATGGGACTCTGATGTTTGTTTGTTTTTTTACATTGAATTGTCTTCAGGCTCATTCGGCAAATTTGTTTCTATGTCTCAAGGAAGAAAAATTGAAGCAAGACCATTCTGCACTGGCAGTGTGTTATGGTCTGTGTTCAAAATGGATTTCTTTGCTTATGTGCATAAAGAATTTAATTTCTCCAGTTGACCCAGTTTCATTCATGAATTCTTAACAGTTGGTGTATGAAAACAGAGTTTCGCTCGAATAGGAAAAAAACTCACGACGCTTGGTTTACGTCCATAGTAACATGTTGTGGATGGACTCACACTTAAGTACTTTACGTATGATACACAGAAACACCACCCGATACATCTCAGATGTAATCACAGATCCATTTAAGAGTGAAAATCGTCAAGTGAACTAAACTCAATTAAGTTTCTTAATTGCAGATCGGATATCAGTTGTGTTACATCAGTGGAAAGAGGAAGGAAGATGAACAAGATGGCATTTGAGAGAGGTAAAAAAACTGGCAGTGAACAGGTCATGATGAACATGGAAAGACTTTTCTCTGAAGAATCGAGTGAGCTCCACAAAACGTATGCATGAGATCCTTTGAGAATTCATCGCATCAGTGTCAATGTGTGTACATTTCAGCTAAACTGCGTCATACAAAGTACATCTTAGAAACATTACAAAGGTACTTTAAAAAACGAATTAAGACTGAATATGGGCAGTTGTGATAATAAATGTTTTTATTATTAGATGTTTTACAGGGGAGACAAACCGATCAATCTTAAATTGATATGGACAGCTTACAGCTCCAATGGCAAAGTCTTAGTAATATGTTCTGTTTGAAATAATGAAATTAGTATAAAAATTGCCTGTTGGGTCCGTCAGAATGCAACACCTGCAGTGACTTCCTCCACTTGAGTAAAATCACAGTCAAAAATGAGAAAAGAACACCACAAAAAAGCAAGCAAACTAGCAAACACTGCTGAAGCTAATCTGGGCAGTTTTCATAGTTTGAGCCAAGATTCTACGAAAGCAAAATTAGTTAATTGAAATAAAAAGAAATTTGAATCAGTTGTTTTCTGTTCAGGTGTCATGGACCTGGAAGTGAAGACATGAAGTTGTGGAGCAATATCTGTTGAATTTCATCATATTGTCTTAGATTGGACTCGGTGCCAGTTAGATGGTGTTAGCCTAGCTAGCTAGCTAGCTAGCAAAATACAGAAGAACAGGGTTAAAACTCTCTGCAGAGTCAAAAGATTGTTTTAAATGATCAAAAGATTTATTTTAAGGTGTGGGAAGGATGTGAAAACAGGCCGTGAATTATTTTCAGATGAATTTTACTGCTGTTCCTGGAAGCACTAGACAAACCAATGACCATGGAAAACTGACAGCAACCACCAAACATATCACACAGCTACTGGTATCAGTCTCACGTTGTCTCTTCACTGGGGCGATTTCTATCAAATAATATAGAACTGTGGTACAAAAGGCCAATTTCCCCATTGAACTATGTGACATTGGATTCTATGACTGTGAATCATTGAAGTACAGAACCAGGGAATAACTGGAGGGAATACAATGTATAAATACTTTTATAGACATACCCCTTCAAAATGTTCCTTTATATTCTTTCAGCTACAATTCAATGCCTGAACACTGATGCCAGAGTAAAAAAAAATTTTTTTATCAATAATAGATATAACCTTCATCTGAGGAAAGATTTTCAACAGAGAGAAGGAGACATGTACTAGTTGGGTTCATTCAGCAATACTCTGCTCTTGTCAATCATTTACCGCCTGGCTCATGTAAACAACTTGTTCCTACTCAGTCACGTGTTTCACCTCGAGAGAACAAACAACACGAGGAGGAGGAGGAGGAAACAAGTCAGCTGGGATTGCTCAGTGTCACAGCTTTTGTGGGAGACAAAAAATGAAATCTGAAATCTACTGTTAAACACTGAGAATATTTTATAATTACACAGTAACACTAGGTCATTCATTGTCTCTTATTGATAAATATGTTTTTATATTTTTACTTATGCTTTCCATGTGCAATGTACCCCGGCACTTAACTTTTTTTATGTGCAACATTTGTGTGGAATATTCTCAGGCCCTTGTTTATTACTAGTTCTGAATAGAATAAAAAGTACTATAGCTGTTGCTATAATTGCTTTTGAATTCTGCTTTTATTCTTGTTTGCTGCATTACCCTAATTTCCCATTCATCACACCCTAACCCTCACTCTTACCCTAAACCCTAAACCTTACCCCAAACCCTAACACTAACCCTAAACCTCACTTTTAACCCTAACCCTAACAAACGATACCTCCCACAAAGTTTGTTCATGTGAAGTTGGTCCTTGGGATATAAATAAAGCTTTCTGATTCTGCCATCAGCACACAGATTAATGTCTGGCTGTGATTTAAAGTACATGGCACAAGTATGGACTGTTAGCTGCTGTATGTACTGAATGTTCTGCTCTACTTCATGTAGTAGGAGTATGAAGGCAGTAACAGTGTCTCATTCGTGGGGCTGAGGATTACAGGGGAGGTAGATGGTAGTGTTTCTAGTGGACCTTTGTTACAATTCTGGAGAGGCACGTTTTTATGTGAACCTGTTGACAATTTGGAACACGGAGAGCATGGACCTTCACCACATTCATATTCATAATAAATGGAATTTTCACAAAGTTGAGCAGATCAGCCGAATATTTCAGTGGGTCATTCTTCGGCCTATTTGACCCTCAGGAGGTCTCCGGGAAAATGAGCCCTGTAGTTTTTGTGTAATCTTGCAAAGTGATGACAAATGCCAGCACATAGAAAGAAGCACGATGATCAACAGTTATGGTTTAATAAGCTTAAAACAAGCTTATTAAACCATAACTTTAATAAGTTTAATAAGCTTAAAACATGTCCTGACATTTCCAATCGTCAGTTTCTTTTTGACTCTGATTGGACATGCAAAACTTTACAAGCTTTTCAAGGTTTCCCTCGGGACTGCTTGTGACTCAGACCAGCAAGCAGAGTCATGTACTCTACGCTGAAACTGACACCAGTGTTTTTCTGTTGCCCCAGCTCAACAAATTTTGGCATGAAAAAACTGTAAGATGTAAACTTACTGATAATATACTATAATCTATACTATAAAAACTAATATACTATACTAATATGACTATTTCACTCTAACTAGGTCCATAAAAATTATACTATAATTTTTTCAGATCCTCATCAAATCAAACTGGACTGTCGGACAAGTGACTTTATTTAACCAACACCAGCAATTTCAGTTTAAGACAAAAAAAATAGATGCGTGCATTTGGCACGAAACGTTAATACATGCACAAACAGTTCCATTTCCAACACATAAAAACAAGAAATCAGTTGCTATAAAAACAGATTGTACACGCTGATCCACTGACAGCACATTTTGGCAGAACATCAAAAGGAATAGAACATCACATTCGTTAAAAAAAAAAGGATGTGCGTACAAAGCTAACATGGCTGCATGAACACATGAATAAAATACACTTAGTCTGACTGATTCATGTTTGTCAGTTAAAAGTCAAATCCTGCAACTTTTCTGTTGATACATTCAAGCCTGAATGATGTTTATTGTGATTTCAACTCAGACTGTGGAGCCAAGAAGATTCAGAGTGTTGGGGAGGGTACTGAAGTAGTTGTCGCTGCCTTTTAATTTTACCCTCTTGCTGAGAGTAAAATTCAATGGAAAGACTAAAAGTACCTTAATCTGTATTGTGCATCCAAAGTCTGATAAGTCGCCATGAAAAATGAAACCATAGTGGACAAATATGAGATTCGGCATTTCACTCCTTCATGATTCATTATGAACGAGTGATATCAAGTCACGGGAACATTGCTGGGAACGTTTGTTGTCAGGGGAGGAAACCTGCTCTGAGGTAGTACTTGAAGTGGACTGAAGAACTTCCAGGTGAACCTCTATGCTCACATCCCGACTGAACTAACTGCTTCTTCTGTCTTCTCACAGCTGAAGCTGTTGCACAATGTGCACATCGCCTCTACACAGCAATCGAGAGAGATGGGGACAAACGTGATCGCCTCTTGACAAGGTGGCCTCAAGTACGATTCATGCGCGCTCTAGTGCTTTAGGGTCGAGTGGAGAAGCTTGAGTGTGTATATTTCTGTAAACACATTTGTTGGAGTGACGTGGGCAGTGTTTTTGGTACAGATCTCGAAAAGACGATTCATGAAAACCCCCCGAAGAAGTCAAGCTTTCCCTCCCTAACTGACACATCGTGCATGAAAAACAGTGACTTCTCAAGATATCGACAAGGTCCCTTGAAATATATTCAAAATATTCTCCTTGAAGCTTCATGACTTCACAGAGCTGGTGATTGTCCCTGAACATTGTTGCCCTCTACAACCGCACCAAAAAATGTCCATATGAAAACAGAACGGATGGAAACTCTCTGAGGTGTTATCAGGTTGACAAAGTCTACATCACTTTGTGTCAAATTGTTGTCCTTGTGCGTCGTCATGTGTCCTCTTCACTCCGCACCTTCTCAGACCACATCAGAAGACATAGTGAGGGAGAAGGAACTGATGTATGATTCTTCTCAACTGAACGGATGCAGTAGTTGGAGGAGAACTTTCAGTCAGATGAGCTTGAGCAGGAGGTCTTGAAAGGCGTCCAGGCCTTGGCAGGAGTTCCTCAGAGCTCCATCAGAACCCATCTGAGCCGCCAAGAGAAAGAGCTTACGGTCCTCGCTAACTGAGCTCAGAGACAAGACTTCATGAAGCTCCGACACGCTCACAGCGTTTGGCTTGTCCTGTGAAGAACGAGAACGGTTGCCCTCAGCAAGAAACGTCTCAGTGACTCCAGCATCGCCAGAAGAACGATAACGATCCTTTAACGAGAACCAGACAGGACCCGTATCTATTTACCTGCTTGTTTCCCAAGACGACCACAGGAAGCTGAGGTTCCACTCTCAGGAGGCGGTGGAGCTCAGCCTTCGCCAACGGCAGACGTCTCCGGTCAGAGGAGTCCACCACATAAACCAGCACGTGAGTCCTTCTCAGGTAGTCCGACCAGTACCGCCGCAGGTCCTCCCCTCCGCCGACTGCCGACAGGCCAGCACAAACATTTCAGAATTAAAGGTCTGAGACGTCCAGCGTCTTCAAGAGCTCTCTCTCAATTTATTTTCATCATTTCAGTTCCTTAGCATTTCTTTTGCCTGTTTTTTCGGTACATATTCTGCACCATGGATTTGGGTAGCTTTGTAACCAACGAAACCAACCAACCGACCCTTTATTTGTCCCGCAGGGGGAAATTCCGTTGCCTCTCAGATGAACATGCACATGTACAGAGGAGTTTATGAACCACACAAAAGCACCTAACCGATGGACTGACACCCATAGCGGCACCCAAAGGGCTGCTCCTTCTCGTCCCGTCTGCCAACTGGGGGATCTGGGATTCCCAGCACTTGTTTTTTGCTGCCTATGGGGATCAACACGGTGATGCTGCCTTCTCAAATCATTTCGGCCATAGCTTCCCCAAGAACTCAGGATAAGGCATTCCGTTTGTTTCCTCCATTCCTTTGTTGGTTTGAATCCATACCAATAACATGTCATGATACAATACGCATCAGAGAAGTAGAAGAAGATGGAGACGTTTGGCCAATTTTCATTTAGTTTTTCTTCTCCTGTGAATGAAATGCCATCTCTTTGACAGTTGTTACCACACCGCCTCTGATCCACCACAGCGATGTGGAATAGAATGTTCTGATCTTCTTCAAACAGCAAAGTGCATTGAATATGACATCTTAGATAGTGACATCAGATAAGAGCAGAGAGCAGGATGTCATGTTTGTATTATTACAAACTGACTATATAGGTCATCTGATCATTTTAAAGGGTGGAATATGTTTGCTGTTAGGATCCTTTGTGTTTAATAAAACAAAGCTGCTTTTAGAACAAGCAGATAAATAATGTGACAGACTGGCAAGTAAACAAGCTCGATATAACTGAAAGAATTGAAAGACTTACGGGATCAGATTCTCGCAGATAGAGTCACCGTAGTTTGTATTCACATTCCCCATCAGAGGGAAAAAACATTCATGGGCTTTTTCGTCGTCACACACAGCTTTGTACATTTGTCCATTCTGGAAAGCCCTTTCACAGAGGAGTCACATCTGTTTTTCCTCCTATCCACATCTTTTGTCATGTTTCTTTGTCTAAATCACCCCCCCCCCCCCTTTTGTTCTGTGTGAGGATTCGTAGTTCAGTCCTTGATGTGATCTTTTGCGTCATCATGTCAGTGGCATGTGAGCGTTGTAATAGTTGTAAATATAGTGGTGAGTAAAAGACCGTAAACTTTACTTTCATTCCATGTTGTTACGCCCTCTGGGTGTAGGAGCGATAAAAGGAGTCTTACTCTCCAGGAAGTCAAGCTGACACGCGGGTGCGTTGAGGCTCATGAAGTTGAAGCCGCGCGTGGGCCTGCAGTGACCTCTCTTCACCGTCGGCTCTCCAGGGGTCAAACCCTGCAGCATGCTGCTCTTCCCGGCTCCATCTAGACCAAGGACCAGGACCTGCCGCTTCCCCCGCTCCTCCTCCTCCTACAACCAGAGTCGTGAGGACAGAGATGCGAGACAGAAAACACACCGACACGGTTTGCTTGGATTTTTTGCTTTTCTAGACGCCCAAAGATGCTTTACAATGGATCGATGGATACATTATTTGAACTATGTCTGTAGCCACAGCTGCCCAGGGGTGGACTGAAAGAAACTTTGTGCCAATGGCCTCTCCGAACAATAATCCCCCCCCCCCCCCCCCCCCATTTCC
>CAAKHB010007596.1:55333-71189 GCA_901007665.1 Aeoliscus strigatus | reverse complement strand
CATCTGCAGCTGACAGCCCACTGTGTGTGTGTGTGTGTGTGTGTGTGTGTGTGTGTGTGTGTGTGTGTGTGTGTGTGTGTGTGTGTGTGTGTGTGTGTGTGTGTGTGTGTGTGTGTGTGTGTGTGTGTGTGTGTGTGTGTGTGTGTGTGTGTGTGTGTGTGTGCGCGTGTGGGAGAGAGAATTGTAACTCAACAACACATTTGCTTGTGTCTGGACTGGTCGGATTCTGACAAACCTACTCATGATAAACTATTAGACTTCAAGCTGATTTAAGAAGACTTTTCTGATATTGGTCGCAGCTTTCCCAGTGAACTGATGACGTCCCTGTGTGTCGTCAGCACTGAGTCCTGCTCGTTGCAGGTGCTGTCACTGAATGAGGGCACTTCTTCAGTAATCAGAGGGAAAGACAGGTTCCTTATTAACCCCCTGAGGGAGATCAGTCAATAACATTATGGTAATATGAGCAAGAAAATACAACTTGAACTTCATTTACTAGATCGAGATCATAACACAGTAGTAGTTATTAGTAGTAGTACTGGCGGGGACAGATAAATGGTAGTATGGACAGTTTCATATCCTTTAGCAGAAATCTGGACAAAAAAATCGTAAAATCCACAGCCCCACTTATTTCCCCTCTGTTGATACTGAATTTATGTTTGTAGCTGTCCTGCTTTCACCCTCTGAGGTGTGCTGCTTCCTGCTGCAGTGCCTTCACCTGCTAGTTCATGTACTCCTGTTGGTCTCGTCTCTCCATACAGAAACTGGCGGTCCTGAAGGACGGCTTCCAGTTGGACTCGGGCTCCCAGCAGGAACTGTGGGGCAGCAGTCCGTCGCTCGCCAACTCTGAGGTGTCCATCCCTCGTCTCTACTCCGACGCTGGCTCCCAGACAGACATCCCTGCAGAGGTGAGTCCCAGGTCAACTGACTTCGGGCTGTTAGAGCCTTTTACTTCGCCAACAAACACCAGAGCTGTCTGTCTGCTGCCAAATGCTGCACCTGGCCCCAGGTGCATCCGTGTTCTTTCACATCCTTCTCCCTGGGATGACAGGTCCAGTGGAAACTCTCAGCTTTGTGTTTCTACTGATATTTGATGGTCTTCAGCACAGTGAAGGACACCTGGCCTTAGAGATCCTGCTGTGCCCTTGCTGTAGTAGTTGTGTAGTTATACTTAGTAAAGCACAACTGACCCAGTCAAACCGCCACGTCGTGTTGATGATGTTGTTTGTTTGTGCTCAGTTCATGACCAACTCCAACAAATTGGCCGAAAAAGTCCGTCTGAGTCTGAAATACGAAGAAGCCAAGAGAAGGTAGAGCATTTTCAGTCCCCTGTCCCTACATTCCGCGTTGTCTTCTGTATAATCTCAACCGTCCCTGTCCCGCCTTCTCCCCTCAGGATCGCCACCATTGAGGTGCAGATTGCCAAATTGGACAGCGAGGCATGGCCGGGGCTGCTGGACCCAGAGCGCGACCGTCTCATCCTCATCAATGAGAAGGAGGAGCTGCTGAAGGAGCTGCAGTACGTCAGTCCCCGTCAACGCCTGGAGCCCAACGACGCCCAGAAGCTGGAGTCTGAGAAGAAACGCCTGGAGAGGGACCTTCAGGCCGCCAGGGACAACCAGAGCAAGGCTCTGACCGAGAGGTGGGTGGGGGAGGTTCTCTCTAACTGCTGGGACTTGACACTCTCACATGATGCTACATTTCCACAAATCCACACCAACAAACACTAAATATAGCAGCAATAGATGACAGTTAAACTGTTAACACAGACACGTTTTAGCATCGGAATCTTTCAAAAACAGACATTTCAGGGGAGACGTTTCTCCAGTCAGTGCTGGTTGAGAAGGTAGTTGCCAGGCAACCAGCAGACTCTGCTCCAGAGAAGGCCTTCATCTCCTCCAAAGAGTTGCTCTACATGTGCAGATGTAGTAGATTTTGATCGTATTTCTTTGGTGGATGGAACAAATCAGCTGAACGAACTGTGTTTGGTACTTTCGATCCAGTGAATCCACAGTGATGCTGTGTGTGGCTCTTTCTTTTTAAGATGTTTTTATTTTTGCCGGTAAACAGAGATAAACTATTATATGCTGACACCCAACATGCGGTTATCTTGACGTCATTCCCACTTTTTGAGTTGTGTGACCGCTTTTATCGGCGGTGGGAGCAGGTGGGAGCAGGTGGTGACAGCTGCTGTCTGATCTTTTCATCTCCCGACCTCTGACTCTGACCTTTGGAGATGTCCGCCATCCCTCCCTCTGCTCTCTGTTGTACCTCGTTTTCCCTCTCCAACATGTTCCTCTCCCAAATCACTCTCGCCTTCTGTTTTCAGTTCTGTTCTTTCTCTTCTCCTGAACCTGAATGACCGAGATGTTTCCTCCTTCCTGCCCTTTCCCTGTTCCAACAGAGCTCTTGTTGTTCCGTGTTCAGGACAGAGCTCTGGTTGCTGTAATCTGAGCACACAAAAGAAACCTCTTGTCGTCTACCTGCGCACCCACACATGAGCGCACATCACTCACAAGACACAGACACATGCAGGATGTCTGCGCACAAAGTCTGTATCTGTCTTCACTTTTATCCACCCAGACGTTTGTCCTCAGCTCAGCTGGTCACAGTTTATTTTCATGACTACGTTGTAACTAGTTGAACGACATGGCGGTTCGACCTACGTTTTGTGAGGGCCTCTCTTGGTTTTAAATTTTTACATTCATATATTTTTGAAGTGATTTTCTCCAATCAAATCAAATATTTTAATCAGAATGTCTAATTTTCCAGTTTAAAAAACTTAAAATAAGACACATCACCCGAAAAAACTGAGGCAATCGTCAATACACACCCAAAGTTTCACTTAAAAATTTGAGAAAAATCTGCCAGTGGAGTAAAAGTGGCAGATTTATCTGCTTATTTCAAGTAAAAATGACATTGAAAGAAGTGAAAAATGTCAAAATAAGACACGTCACCTCACAAGGTCTTTTTAAGTGTAAAGACATTTTATGGGAAAAAATGAGACATTTTGCTTAGAAATAAGACCAATATTCACCAAGTTCACTGCTCTACGTTATGTCCAGTGTTCCAGCTCTTTCTTAGCTGCTCAGTGTTCCAGAATTTACTGTCCGTCGCCAAGGGGCCGAGCAGGTAGCGTACAGATGGAGGTGAACCGTGGTAAACCAGGATTTGAAGGACATCTGGTATGTACACAGAGAGCGAAGAATGTGGTGGAAACATAAACCACAGAGCAGTGGTCTGTAACCTGATCAAAAGCTTCCCCTCGCCGGCCTGTTTCCACGGCAGCCCTGGATCATATTAACATCCGTTAATGGGCTGGTTTCCTCCCAACAACCCGCAGACAATCCCGACAGCTCTGTCACCTGAACACAAAGCAGACGCTCACAAAAGCTCCAACGCGTTAGTGCAGTCGGGTCACGTTTGCCAGTGTGAAGCCGACTTCATTGAAGTTCTCACACCTCCAGTGTTAGGTGATGGAGGATTATGTTCTCTGTTTTTTTTTTTTTTTTCTGTCATAAGCAGCCGGCAGACGATGAAGGAATTCCAATCAGTGAGGAGTAACTTGGGTCTGATTTGTTTTCTCTGTCTTTCAGGCTGCGGCTCCACTGTAAGAGGAACAAGCTGGTCAGAGAGCTGGAGGAGATGGTTCGACTGGCCACGTCCCTGCACACGCAACTCAAAAGGTTGGACCACCTCAGTGTAGTCCTAGAAGAAATAGACAAAAATTAGATGTCAGTCAGAAAAAAAATCCATTTGTATTATCAAGGAATCAAGATTTTATTGTCGTTGCATCAACAATTCGTTGGCACTCGCTTTAAAAACAGTAGTACACACATTTACATGACACAAACATAAGACAAAATAAAATAAATAGAGATAGAGCGACCAGCTCCATTGCACATACTGTAGATATATATCATGTAATATATATTTAAGAGCGTCACATTAAATTGCAGTGTGTCGGTTTGATGTGTCAGTTCAGTGAGGATTATATGATGGTATATATGTTTGATATTTTTACCCGTCCTGACTTTATTTGCAAAGGTTTACATGTATGATTTACTTATATTTGCCATTCTTGTACTATGTGTTATTCATTTCATTCAAAGGTCAGTAGCTCTACTCTGGGTTCTCTCTATGCAAACACCATTTCTAGATTGGTAACCGGAGGTGAAGCAGCGTCTTACGTTCACATATTTGCAGAGACTGGAGTATTTAACCTTTCTTGTCCAAATATTTGCTGGGGATTAAACGTGTCAGGTTTGATTTCAGTCAGGATCTCTGTCACTTTGCAACACACACACACACACACACACGTCTAGCATCTTCAGGAATGAAACTTTAATGGGATGATGCAATGTGGATGAAAGCGCACACATACACATTCACACACATCTTTTAATATTTAACACTCATAGTTTTAACCTCTGCGATACTCAAAAGTGACTGTTTGACTTGTTGCAGTGTCTCAGTTTGTTTGTGTTCTCATCTCACCTCTCCTCGGTGTGTGGATTTCAGTGTCATTACCTGATCCAAACAGGGAACCCGATTTGTCATCATTTGATCTGCGCATGTGTGAAAATTACACTAAATTACACTTTTAGTGTGTTTAAAATGTCTAAGTACCTTTTTAGTCGTTACAGTGCTTTGTGTCGAAGCACTATACCAGATTTTTTTCTGTCAATGGAAGTTAGCCTTCAAAAAGAAGTCCAGAAACGTATGATTATGTAAAATGATGTAACGTAAAATGTATTTGTTAAATTAGTCAAATAAATGGTCATAATTGTCATAACAACATATTTATTCATTTAGTAAAACTAAATATATGCATTCTTTGTATTTAAAATGCTGTCAATAAAGATTTTATTCAAGAAAAACAACAACTAATCAACACAAAGTACCACGTTTCACACATGCGCAGAAGAAATTATAACAAATTGGGTTTCCTGTACGGATCGGATAATGACATTCAGACATTCAGACTCCCTAACAGACAGGAAGTCTTCTGTGTCTGATTCAGAGAAAAACACACACACACACACAAATTGTATAAGTAAAAAATATTGTCTGTCCCGTTCAAAGAATCTCCTCTCTGTCCGTCCACAGCCTGTCGGCCAGCACCTTGTCCTGTTCGTCCGGCAGCAGTCGCGGCTCCCTGACGTCCAGTCGAGGCTCCCTGGCCACCACCTCCAGCCTGGGCTCCACCTCCTCCCTCAGTTTCACTGACATCTACCTGGAGCAGCCGGAGCTCGCTGACCCAGACTTCCAGAACAAGCTGGACAGCATCCTGCAGGAGGGCGGCCAGGGAGGTTACCGTCCCTCCAGCTCCATCACAACCATACATGAACACGAAGTCGTGATGGGCTGCGCAGGGAAGGACATCGCTGGGCCTGAGGGCCAAGCAGTCGGGGTTGGGGGGGCCACGGGGTGTCCGGCCTCAGCAGGACGGGGCAGCGTGGGCGGGGAGCCGGGGTCGGCCAGGATCCAGGTGCTCAGACTGTCAGAAACCCCTCACTCCATGAGCTCCTTGTCGCCCCGCTCCTCGCTTTCCTCGCTCTCTCCTCCGTGCTCGCCACTGGTCACAGACACCAGTTTCCTGTCCGGGGAGGCGTTTGGTGGCCAGATGGCACCTGGCGGGCTGGGCCTGGATCTAGAGCTCCACAGCAGGCTGGCAGAGCTGGAGCTCAGCCTGGACCCCCAGCAGCAGCAGCAGCAGCAGCAGCGGCCGGAGGAGCGCGAGGGCTCCAGCGGGCTGGAGGAGAAGCAGAACGACGAGGTCAAAGGTGAATCACCCTGAATCAGTCCCAGTGAGATGGGGAGAAACATTCAGACTGTTTTAACTTCCCAGTCGATTACTTTAGTACTACATATGTCAGCTAGCGCCATCTTCAGGTGGAATATTTGACTACATGACAGCAAAACTAGTGAGCAGGGGCCAAAGACTCCAGTAATAAATTTAGAAGTTCACAAGTGTAATTCCTCAATATTTTCTTCAGAACAGTCTCAAATCTTGTGAATGTCTTTATTGTCCTTACTTACACACTTCTTTAACTAGGCTTGCGTCACGAGACAATGAATAAACGTTCAACATTCGGTCATGGAGAAGATGAGGTCGAAAAACTCCTTCTCAAAGCATGTTACGGTTATGAAAACATTCAATTTTTTTTTGTTTTAGAAGAAACGTACGAAGAAAGTTGAGAAAATACTTCAATCCTACGAATGAAAAAAAACAGACAAGTTGATATACTCAAATGAAGTTTGGAAAAAAATTACATTTCTTAAGATGTTTTTTTTCTTAAGAAGGTTTTGTGACTAATTCCAGGTTTTTGATTGTGACACGATTAATTTACACATTTTCACATTTTTTATGATCTCAGCCCCCCAGCTCCAGGGGACGGGGGCGGGCCCCAAAAAAATGGGCGTGATCTCAGCGGTGTCGGATGAGTCAGTGGCTGGTGACAGCGGCGTGTACGAGCCCTCAGAGCGCAGGTTCGTGTGCTTGTCTCACTCATGTCCTGCTTCACCTTTCAAACTTGAAAAAGTCCTTTTATTATTAATAATAATATTATTATTAATAATTTCATCATCTTACACACAAGAAGATGTTGACTGTCTCGTGACTGTGTCTGCTGCAGGCCGGGCCTGACCTCTGACCTCCTGGGCTCCTACGACGACAGGTCGGCACTGGGCTGCTCTCAGGTGCAGCTCGGATTCCGCTTTGAGTCCAGAGACCAACGCTTCACCGTCTACATCATGCAGCTGTCCAGCTGTGGCGCCCTCTCTCTGCCGGCTGACCAGAAAATGTACAAACGCTGTGTTGTTTGTTTGTGTTAGTTTACTCCTAAAAAGCGAATTGATACATTTAGAATTTAAGTGCGTGTCAAGTGTATTTTTAAAACAGCGACATAAAAAACACAACACTTAAAAAACAGGATGAAATAAGACCAAAAATAAATCGTCTCAGACTGACCAGATGTGGGTGCTTGCTGTCCTCCTGCAGGTACGTGCGCGCCGTGGTGCTGCCCTGCGTGGAAGCCACCCGCTGCTTGTTCAGAACCCGCGGCTGTCTGCCCCAGGACGTGGTGGAGTTCAACGAGGTGTTCGGCATGCAGATATCCCACAGTGCACTGCGGCAGAAGACCCTGAGGATTGACGTCTGCACAACCAGCAAGTCGGGCCACGAAGAATGTCTGGTGAGAAGAAGAACCTGATCTTGTCCATTTTTCTGACGTACTAATCCAAAGAATATAGTCATGTAGCGCATCACATTGACCAGCTATAGTTGTCAAATGCCTCTGATGGGCTGAGACACACCGACAGAACCTCCTTGGCGGAGGTAACTAGTTAAGACTTAGAGCCTCCCCCTCTCTCCTGCAGGCCGGTGCCCAGATCAGCTTGGCCGACGTGGGCTGCTCAGAGGAGAGATGCACCAAGTGGTACAACCTGCTGAGCCGAGCCTTCATGCCCGAGATTAACAGCGAGGACAAAGAGAGCAGAGCGGCCAGCAGCTCTGACACGGTACCAGTTAGCTTTACCATTTCAATTACTGCTTTGCAGAGATTTCCCAGAGTTTCTGCTGTAGATTGTCATGAAAGCAGCTGTCTCGCTTTCAAAACCTTTAAAATGTTGATTTATCCATCCACACCATGTCTGACATGTGCGTGTTCTGCATTTCAGATTCACGTTTCCAGCAGAGTTGAAGGTCACGAGGACGACGAGTGGTGAGATTGCCCTCCTCTCTCATCCCTCCCGTACAACATCTCTTCTCACCGTGTCACTGTCTGTCATTGGCATTGTTTATCTTGTCACCTTTCTTCTTCGTCGGACTTGCGGTCATTCTGCTCCTTTCCCAGCAACACATACTTCACATGTCAAACATTGCTGCACGGAACAGCATCAGTGTTTGTGGCGTGACAAACACAAAAAACAACGGGCAGAATGCTGCCCGGCGGGTTCCGACCATGAATAAAGCTGCTTGAATTTCAAACACATGCGTCGTCTGCGTTGCGTAACGCTGACCGCGCCACCTCCATGAGTGTGTGTGAACACACAAAGTAGGAAACAGCTGATGCCTTTCACAGGAAGGTTCTGTATTTAAAGTTTGAAGTCGGAGTGTTAACGATCCATCAGTCTATTATGGGGGCAGAGTCATGAAAGTGGTGATTACACATTGAATTCAGGACATCTCAATGGGTCTCCTCGGTCTCCCTGTCAGGCACGGCAACCTCCTGGAGGCAGACGTGTTCGATGAGGACGAGGCTGGCGGCGCGGAGGGGGCGGGACCTCTGGAGGAGGACGAGACGTTTTATCCCGACAGCAGCCTATGGGAAGCAGAGGAGGAGGGCGAGGCCAGACTGCCTCCGTCAGCGGCCATCACAGAGAAGGTCAGGGGGGTTTGCCGCTGCTCCTTCAACTTGCCTGTAGGACACATCAGACCAATGTTTCCTCCGGACTGCTGCAGGTGAACAAGGAGACGAGTGTGGACGGCTTGTCTTCGTCCAATCACTGCTCTGTGGTTCGGCCCAAGGAGCGCATCCCCCAGCAGAACCCGTTCATGAGAGGGAACACCATCATCCGCTCCAAGACCTTCTCTCCCGGACCTCAGAGCCAGTACATCTGCAGGGTAACGGACACCTCCAGACCGTCAGCTCCACACGTCCTCGTACAAAAGTCTCAGATTTTTGATTTGGGATCGTTCCCAATCTGTGTGTGCAGATAAACCGCAGCGACAGCGACAGCTCCACCCTCTCCAAGAAGTCTCCATTTGTCCGAAACGCCTCGGAGAGACGCAGCATGCGAATGAAGAAGGTAGAAATGCTGGCTAATGCTTTGGTCTTAGGTGGTTGTTTCTTTTAAAAACTGTGACAACATGGTGGCGCAGTTTCCTCTGTATAAACTTTTTACTGTTTGTGTCCATTTCAATGACTCACACACACTTTTTTCCCATCTAAATCACTTCCAGTGGCTCTGTTGTTACTGTGTGTTTATCAACCAACAACGAGCACAGGAACGTCTTTTTTTTTCTGACCTATCTTGTAATGATGAATTTGGAACGCAAATTCATCAGAGCGAGTTAGGAACTCCGATGTCTGCCGCCAGTGGAACCCACGATAACAAACCACAGTCGCACCTCGTCCAATTTCTGCCGTTTATTTAAGTTGAGCCTCTCGCGCTGCTCTGGTCATCTGCCTCCATTAGTCCTGTCTGGACAGCTTGATCGCCTGCAGCTTCACTATCCCTGTTAACCGTCTTCTCCTTTCTTCTGAGGAGAGTCATCTTTCATCTCAGAGCCTCGAAGCGTTTGAACAACTCCCAGAGAAGTGACTTATTCATATTTAATGACCCCGTTGAATGTTTAATGCTGCGCTGACGTTTGCCGGCTCTCTGGTCAGTCAGAATTTTCTCTGGAATCATTTCAAACATGTGTTTCCAGATTGAGCTGGTGTACTCGCGCGATATGTGCGGTCATGAACTGTGAACTGTGACGTTATGAGGTGACACTGAGTCTGTTAGGATGTGTCAGAACAGATCTACGGTGCAATGACCCCAAACTGGACTCACCACTAACCACTGTACCACCGTATTGCCCACTGTAGAACAAATAACTGCACTCCTCTTCCACTCCTTGTGCAGTAATTTATTGTATATTAAAGTTTTTAGTACTTTTACATGTATTAAAATAAATAACGTTCAGCCATTGCTTCAGGATGGGTGGAGTTGTATCTTTAGCCCGGAACCTCAGACCATCATCATGTGTTTGCAGAGAAACCGAAGTGTTTGAGTCGACCTGACAAAGCTCTTGATCGTGTGGTGTGTTCAGCCTCCTGTGCAGGTCAAAGGTCTGGACGGTCTGCTGCGCACCTCCCTGGACCTGGAGTTGGATCTGCAGGTGTCCCGGACGCGGCAGGCGCGCCTGGCACAGGAGCTGCGGGTGCTGCGGGAGCTGAAGACGCAGCTGGAGAAGGCGAGGCAGCAGGGCCAGAGGGAGCTGCCGGCCTGGGTCCGTGAGGACGAGCGCTTCCGCCTCCTCCTCAAGCAGGCGGAGAAACAGGTGACTGCCGTTAAGATCCCCCTGATGTACCAGCAGAGGGCGCTCTATCCTCCGCTGGTAAGAAGGAGAGTTCAGCAGCTTGGCTTTCTGTCCAGACTCAAGAGGAGCAGCTGCAGGAGAAGCGGGTGGAGAAGATGATGCGGGCAGCAGCGAAGGATGTTCATAAGATCAGGGGTCAGAGTCGTAAGGAGGTTCCTGAGGTCCAGACCTTCAGGTGAGGGCAACAACTCAGCGTTTCCTCTCCCTCTGATTTCTGATACGTAAAGAAGCAGCAGCATCTTCTTACTTTGTCTCACTTCTCAGGCCCTTAGTCAAACAGCACGATGCTCTGTCTTTTACTTTAACACCGGCGGTATCAGAAAACAAACGGTTCCTGAAAGCTGAGAAGTGTCGCTCGGTTCCTCTACCTGGTGTGAAGAAGGATCTAGAAGGAGAAAACGTCCATTGTTTCCTGAAAATTGACAGCATGCATGTTGCTGTCATTACGGTAAACCGTAATGACAGCAACATGGTTGTGAAGTCAAACTTTTTCAGGAACCCATGGATGTTCTCTCCTTCTTCTAGCTCCTTCTTCACACCAGGTAGAGGATCTGAATGACCTTTTTTTTCTGGGCAAATAGTCTGGTAATTACGGTACTCCAAAGTTTGGTAGAGTGAATGTCTTACGTTTGCGACTGTTTTGTGATTTCAGGGAGAAGATGGCGTTCTTCACGCGAGCGAAGAGCAGCATCCCTGACCTGCCGGCGGATGACGTGTAGAGAAGCATTTCAAAATATTCCCTCTGAGTTGTCGTCGGTTCCCATGAAGGAAAAACGTCTGGCGGTGTTGTGAAGAATTTAAACACCATGTACACTTGTGTGTTTAGAAGAAAAAAAAACTTTTAAAGAGCTCAGCAAATTGTAATGTGGATAGTTTTTGTAAATTAGCGACGGCACCGCTAGAGCTTCTTTTAATTTCACTCTCCTCCACTTTGTGTTCGTCTTTCTGTTACTAACAGCTTCTCCAGACTCGTCGCTGTTTCAAATCATTCCAGCTGATTGTCACACGGCTGCATGTGTGCACGTAGTTCTGTACAAAAAAAAGGTTGAATTATTGATAGCACAGAATGAAATGGTACTAAAGCAACATAAGCTACTTGATTGCAAAAAAAGAAATATCAAATCATTTTCAGATAATCATTTTGAAAACAAACAAACAAGCACACAGTAGTTTTTTAAAAGGTTTTTTTTTAGCGATCTGTGACTTCAGTACATGTCGATATGGCGACAAAACCCACACAAGCATCCGTCACCTCAGAAAGCAAAACTGGACTTCTATTCTTTTCTTTTTTTTCACGTCCGTACGTCAACATGGATTGTTTCCGATCGTATGTGTTCAGTTCAGCTGTTCCCAGAGCAGACTCACGGCCGAGACTTACATCATTGGTTCGACTCAGTGCGCTGCAAACAACCCTCGCTAACCCTCAGGTAGTTGATCGGATAGTCAGCACTTTAAGAAACTCGATGCCAGTTTCTGGGACTAAAGGAAAAAAAATGTGTTGAATGTTGAAACAGGAAATGAAGATTGAATATATTTTTTGATGACTGTGAACTTCGTACTGATTGTATAAAGTGACTAAAGGCAGATGTCTCCTGCTCTTCCCTCTGATTGGTCGGCTAAAAACGTGCCACAAATCCCATCATCTCTAGCTGGACACAGTCATTCCAGATGTTTCTCTGATCTGAACAGCCTCTTATGAAATCGCTTTATTTTATTGTGCTTTGCTTTGTTCTCTCATGTCCAGCTGTTTAAAGATTCTTTTTCATGATCGGCTGTTGAAACGTTCCCAGGTGTCTTCATAACTAATAGCTGACCAGTAAACCATCACCTGAATCAGCTCTTTTCATGACTGATTGTTTGAGACATTTTTCAAGTCCGATTACTGCTCGGTTTGTGTAAGGTTGTTTTATTTTCAGAGTTCTGCTTTTCCCTCAAACCCTCCGAAAAGATGTAGTCGCTGTTGTATCACCCCCGTCGTAATTCAAGATGCCGCTGACAGCACAGGTTGAAAAGAGCCCAGTTGTAATTTAATTTCACAATCCTTTGGTTTGACACAGCGACGTCAGTGACATTTGAGGACAAGTCCAAAAGCTCCGGTCCGTTCCCGAAAGCAGTTCAGTTGACTTGACTGTTGACACTTAAATCACTATCTCGTGACATAAATTAGTCCAAATGTCTGACATTATACTTCAGCAGCATGGTTTTTGTAAAGCCTCTTTTAAGGTTTTTTTACAGTCCTATACTATTATTGTGACACTTATTTTGTTATATCCTCGTCCCAAACAGCAAGGAGGAATACAGATGCACACCAAACAAAAGCTCACTTCTCAGGAGGTTCAAGTTTCATATGTTTGATTTCAGTTTATCAGTGAGTTTTCCTCATTCCAGGATGAACAAACTTACTAAACCTCTTCAGAACTGACCCAGGTGGCAATTTTCTGATCCAAGAGCTGGAAACGTTCTTTTCTTACATGTTGTTGTCACGTGAAACTGTTTTGTTTGCTTGTTTGTTTTCCTCAGTAGAGCAAAATTGTGTAAACAATAGGACTCTGTGTAGTCTGTTGTCATGATTGACAGAATGTTGTTTAGCCTTTCAATCAAAAAGTCTTGTTTATATATATATATACACACACACAAACATCTGGATGAAGGAATGTAGGTTTTTGCTACAAAACTTCACAATCATTCAGAAAAAAATGTTTTTTTTCATCATGTAGGTTGTGATATAATTCCTTTTTTTAAAATACAAGTGCATTTTTGTCCTTGTTTGATTATTTTTCGAATGAATCTGTTTGTATTGCAGCTGGCGATGAACCCGGTATGTACGGTGTATGGAGGCTCCGAGAAACAAACATGTATTTATTGCACTTTGTGATTTGGGTGTGCTTTTCCTGTTTTTTTCTTTTTATCGTGCAAGTCCCGAAAAGCTGTGAATTATATTCTCAGACACTGTACTGTCAGCAAGAGTTGTAAATATTTCACCAGCACAAAAAAACAAAAACAAAAATATGTTTTGTAGTTTCACATCAAATAAAAAAAAGTTCTTCTCTTTGGATTTTTCAGTGTCATTTGTTTTTTTCTTAATTTGTCCTTTGAATTTGTGCTTCTAAATTATGCTTTTATTACTGGAAGAACAGCAGCTATTTTGTTCACCACAAGACTTTTATTTTGATTATGTGATTTAGTGACACTCTAACTTCATGGTCAGTTTAAATCGGAAAATGTGTTTGAACACCTACCTAGTAAGCTAGGTGGCGCTAACGCTGTACAATGACTCAATAACCCGCAGTAAAGAAGAAGAAAAGGTCGCTGACAGCCGGAAGTGGTTGAAAGTTTCCTCTCCCGGTGAGTTTTGTTTCATCAGCCACGCGAGTCAACGTCCAGCCCGCAGAAGAGCCTCTTGCCTGTACTTCAAACTATGGGAGACCCGGTGACAGAGTACACAGCCCGGCTACAACGTCAGGTCAGCTGCCGGTGTGCGGGAAAATAACAAAGATAATAATAGCATCAGGCTAATTGTGTGCGTTACCGCAACAGCGAAGTCCATTAAGAAAACACACGTTTTAAGTTCTCCAGCATGTCAGGTCAAGTGTTGATGAGCTGGAACAAATTACACGACGTCACTTAAATATACATCTGTAGCTGTCAAATTCGGCGAATATTTCTTGTAGAAATATTAACTGTAACGGGACTAAAATAACCGTTTCAGTATGATTTCGCGGTTGCGTCGGGTTGCGGGGCTCAGTCGTGCGACCACACGTGAGTGAGTCGGGGAGACGTCGCTTTCGGGTGTTTTCCTGCCGGTAAACTGCGGACACCCGGCGCCGAATTTATCAACCGACGTCACGTAACGTGTAAATTGTGACGTGAGACTTGAGGACACGTGACTCTTTATGAAACGAAAATGCTTAAATGAGCAGAGATATCACTCTCATCATCTATCACACTTGTTGATACCACTCACTCCAACCGCCCTCATCTCCCCATCCTCCAGACCTATATACCAACGATGTCATGTGACTGATCGGAGGAGGCGAACCTACCTCTTTGCTTCACTCACCTCATCCAGACCTCCAGTGTTTGCCTGAGACTATACTCCGGTGGATTTCCCATTCTTGTCATTTCTAATTGAGTTTGCGAGGCATAGCTTTACGTTGCATACGTAGATTGTCCTCTTGGTTGTCAGGTTACCTATTTGTTCCATGACACAGAGAGATGCCGGCCCAGACCCCATCCACTGAGGCCCACAATTTTTGCCTGGTGTTGACATCCATGGGCGAGGCTCATCCTCACCAGCCACCAGGAGGCTGTGGTTCCCTGAACTTCCTCGACTGGTTCACGGTCAGCTGTGGGTCCTGCCAGTCAGGCTGTTTTTAAGCTTTCTTCAGTTCCTTGTCACCTCCAGCAGGGCTGCTGTTTCTTCCATTCAGTGAGAATGGTCTCTCAGTTTCTTCGGGGGGCACATAGGACCCCCAGGACCCCCAGGGCCCCATCATGGGATGTTCCTGTGGTACTCAGGTCTGATCTCAGGTCTTTGTCCTGGCTGTGTGTACCTGCTCTACCTGTGATTGACACTTATCTGAGATGGAGAGCTGATGACTCTGAAACGTCGGCCGGCCTGTATCTAAACAGTGTCCTGCACTGTAAAAAAGAAAAGGCAGAGAAACAGCAAAGCATCAAGTCAACGTGGTGCAATAGGTTTTTGACTTTTCTCAACTTTTGTCTAATGTTATTGACCTTGACTAAGGCCGACAAGGAAAATTGAGAAAACTGTACAAATCACTTTGAGATTCTATTTTGCATTTTCAGAGCGTTCTTTTGTTTTACAGTGTGCTGGATTTTGAGTATGATCGATGGCTATCCTGGCCAGAATATCCCAGTCCGTGCTGCTCTCAGCTGCTCAGGGAGGATGTGAGGCAGTGCACTCCTCTGTTCTTAGCGACACTGGCACTAGTTATCCAAAGTTAGAGACCATGGTGACAGTCATCCTTGGGTCGAACTGGATCAGAAGTGATGACTAACTATGGAGCTATGTGACCGGACGATGGCCGTCACCATGTCTTGTCACTCAGAGCAGGCTGAGGAAGAGGTGGGCCCTCCGCCTTACTGTATGGGGCGGTGAGCCCCGCCTCCTACAGTCAGTCACATGACATGATTGGTGTATAGGGTGGGGAGATGAGGGCATTGTCCAAAGGTGAAGATCGTAACTTATGGTTTCAATATTGCATTATCAGCTTCTTATCTTTATCTTGTTTTATTCTGGTGTTTACGGTCTGAAGGCTGTTTTAAAGATCTTTTATTTCGTACTATTTTTTTATTCTTTTATTCAACATAAATTCTTGGATCTTTTAAAACATAGTTTTGATTCTCCTGTAGAAATGCTTATGACCAACAAGTTTTTTCCTTGTCAGCCTGAAAGTCTTGTCCAGCTTTTATGACCCAGATTGACAGAATGGCTGATTGATGAATGAGAGAGGTCACGTCCTTTACACTGATAGTTTGATGATATGAAAGTGAAACCAAAAGCCCTATCTTCCATCGCTTTGTCTCGTGTTAGAAGAAGAAGCAGCAGCAGGTGTTGGTCCGGAAACTGAACATCAGATTTTAAAATAGTTTATCATTTTTTAAATCGCGTAGTGAATCTGCAAAAGGTAATCGATGACAGGTTCCCTGAGGTCAGTGGTTCCTTCGTTTGAATTTTCCGGAACCTTTTCGGTCTTGAATAAACAAAGATGTTGGATATTGATACTTGTGTCATTAGAAGGA
>CAAKHB010007596.1:41118-55313 GCA_901007665.1 Aeoliscus strigatus | reverse complement strand
TACACTGATAGTTTGCTGATATGAAAGTGAAACCAAAAGCCCAATCTTCCATCGCTTTGTCTCGTGTTAGAAGAAGAAGCAGCAGCAGGTGTTGGTCCGGAAACTGAACATCAGATTTTAAAATAGTTTATCATTTTTTTTCTTCACCTTTTTTAAATCGCGTAGTGAATCTGCAAAAGGTAATCGATGACAGGTTCCCTGAGGTCAATGGTTCTTTCGTTTGAATTTTCCGGAACCTTCTCGGTCTTGAATAAACAAAGATGTTGGATATTGATACTTGTGTAATTAGAAGGAAATCACTGCTAAAAAAAAAGAAAAATGTCTTGTGTGTTTCAGGAGCAGGAGATCCAGAGACTTTCAGCAGAGATTGAAGGTCTGAAGAACGCGCAGAACCAAAGTGCGTGTCCACGTCTGGAAGGTCTGCAAGAGGAAAACAACAAGCTGAAATACCGTCTAAACATCCTCAAGCGGGTGAGTCACCCTGCAGCAGGAGATCAGGACAGCGTACTCAGTGTACTCGGTTCTCAGAGTTGGACCTGCTGCTAACGTCAGAGGAACCTGCTGTGTCCTCAGAGTTTGCAGGAAGAGGCGACTCACTGCGGAACAGCCATGTTGAACATCAACCAGCGGCTGCAGGACGTTTTCGGCCAGGCCATCCGGGCCTCGTGTCCCGAGCTGGACAACCCTCCTCTGGCCGTCACGCCCAACCAGCAGGCCAAGTTTGGAGACTACCAGTGCAACAGCGCCATGGCCCTGGCCCAGGTCCCGATGTTATTGATTCTCACAAAAAAAACCATCCATAGCATCAACTTTGTAGTTTACACTTGTTTGTTGATTCGTCCGTTGTGTTGCCGTAGATGCTGAAGGCGAAGGGAATGAAAGTCAACCCCAGGGAAATCGCCGAGAAAATCATCCAGAACCTTCCAGAGAATGAACTCATCCAGAAAACCGAAATCGCAGGACCAGGTAGAGAAGTGAAAGCTGTTGACACACACACACACAGACACACATACACAGATTATGACGGTCAGTGAGAAATGCGCAGTTACCATCTCTGACCACAGGTCAGAGTCAGAGTGTGTGTGTGTGGGTTTTGATCCAATGACTGTGATTCCACCTGACCGTGACCTGTGATGTGTTTAGGGTTCATCAACGTCCACCTGAAGAGGACCTTTGTGTCCAGACTGCTGAGTAACCTGCTGATCAACGGAGTTCAGCCGCCGCCACTCGCCTCCAGGAAGAAGGTGGATGTCAACCTGAGACTTTTTAAAATGTCCACGACGGAACTTTTAACGGGAATGTAACGTTTGTACTGGTCAGCACTGTCGCCTCAGAGCGAGAAGGTTCCATTCTTAACCTGGAGGTCTTTCTGTGTGGAGTTCCCACGCTCTCCCTGTGTCTGTGTGGGTGCTCTCCGGGTACTCCAGCTCCCTCCCAACTTCAAAATCATGCTGAGGTCACTGTAAATGTCCCGTAGGTGTGAATGTGAGTGTGAATGTTTGGGCCTGACCTCCTGTTGACGGCTGGGATCAGCTCCAGCACAACTGTGATCAGACGATGGATGAATGAATGATATGAATGAATGAATGAATGATTGATACTGTTGGTGTGTGTGTGTGTGTGTGTTCAGGTTGTGGTGGATTTCTCTTCCCCCAACATCGCCAAAGAGATGCACGTGGGTCACCTGCGCTCCACCATCATCGGCGACAGCATGTGTCGTCTGTTTGAGTTCCTGGGCTTCGAGGTGCTCAGGTCAGTTCAGTGGACTTTGGGGTTCCGTCAGCTGCAGCCTGAAGCACAAAGTCAACCCACTCGTCCCTCTCAGGTTGAACCACGTCGGCGACTGGGGGACCCAGTTTGGAATGCTCATCGCCCACCTGCAGGATCAGTTCCCAAACTACCTGCACGTCTCTCCGCCCATCGGGGACCTCCAGGCCTTCTACAAAGTTAGTGTTCCACCGACGCTCTCCGCTCAGGAGCCGTGTTGGAGTTTGTGTCGTCGTCGCAATCTGCAGCCGCTTGTATCAAAACCATCAGCCCAATGAAGCCGCCACCTTCTTCTTCCACCAGGAGTCCAAGAAGCGCTTCGACGAGGACGAGGACTTTAAGAAACGAGCGTATCAGTGCGTCGTCAGGCTGCAGCGCAAAGAGCCCGACTTCATTAAAGGGTGGAACCTCATCTGCGACGTCTCCAGGAGAGGTTCGTACATCGGTACCATCTCTTGTCTGCGAGTAGCGACGTCGGGGTTAACTGTTATGAATATGAATGCTGGGTGTGTGCACAGAGTTTCAGAAAGTCTACGACTGCCTGGACGTCAAGATCATCGAGAGAGGAGAGTCCTTCTACCAGGACATGATGACGGACGTGGTGAAGGAGTTGGAGCAGAAAGGTCAGCGTGGATGTTTTGGTGAAGCTCCACTGTGGTTTGTGTGAAGGTGATCAGTAAAGATGGTTTCACGTGGTTGGCAGACAAAAAACACAACCGACGACATGGAAACATCAGTGAAGCTGGCAGCAAGCAAACATTAGATGAATGTGTGTGTGACACCTGCTGCAGATCCCATCAGACAACTGGCGCCAGCTGTCAGTCAAACCGGGACACGCCCTACCGGCTGCAGATCACATTAGAATATGTTTGAATTCCATGGAGATGAGCAGAAGTAACGTAAGAGCACAAAAAACGCAGAAGCCAGAGACATTTTTATTATTCATAGAAATTACAGCCTGCAGTTACATGTAGTCACCACCAGAGGGCAGTGTTGACTCATAATTGTCAGTATTTTTTTTGTTTTTTTTTCTGTTACTTTGCATCACGTTTTTCTCTTTGACTTTTCATTTCACTCTCCTATCTATCCCCCCCACCAACCCAATCTCCCCAGGTGTGCTGGAGCTGGACGAGGGTCGTAAGATTGTCTTCGCCCCGGGTCAGTCCATCCCACTCACCGTGGTCAAATCAGACGGCGGCTACACCTACGACACGTCGGACCTCGCAGCCCTGCGCCAGCGGATCTTCGAGGAGAAGGCCGACGTCATCATCTACGTCACAGACAGCGGACAGGTGGGTGGAGGGAGGGAGGAGGCGCTCAGAGAGACGAGTGTGTGAGTGTGTGATCAGACCCCCGGACACAGGGGAGGGACAGGAAGCAAACGATGTCACCATTGTTTCAAACGTGTTCTTCCTTTTCTCTGATGGTTTTTAATCTGGAAGCTCTTTGGGCTGCAGGGGTTGGATGAAGGTACATAAAGTGTAAAAAGTGTGTGCATGCGTGCGTGAGTGTGAATGCGTCCTTCACGCACACACAGGATGTCTTGATCTGAAAAGCGGAACGTGTCACGAGACAGATTGTGTGTGTGTGTGTGCGTGTGTTTCAGTCCACCCACTTTCAGGTGGTGTTCGCCGCGGCTCAGATGATTGGCTGGTACGACCCTCAGGTGACCCGCGTGGAGCACGCAGGCTTCGGGGTGGTGCTGGGCGAAGACAAGTGAGTTCAAACACACTCACTCACATCGGTTCGTAACAAATCAACTCTTGTATCTTTGGGGGGGGTGCAATGGGTGCTACACACAGCAGTGTTGCACATGAAAGTCCTCACAAACACACACGTCTTTCGTCTCCGTGCCGTGCGCCTCGGCAGAGATGATGTGCGAGCAGATGGCGGCAGAGGGAGGACAAGTCTTGGTGGCCATGATGGTCAGTGCCCTCCCCGTGGCTCTGGCTCGGAATGAAAGTGAAAAGTTCATCCGGATCAATACCGGCAATTTTTCTGCCCATTCTTGTGATGTATTCCGGCCTCTTCTGACTTCTCTGGGTGAGAGCCGGAGCAGCAGACGTAAGAAAACGTTCTAGTCCTGTTTTATTCTTTTAACAGCTGTCGACGGTAAAAGTCCTCTGAGCTGTAGACGAAGAACGGTTCGATCCTTATCACAGATTTGGGGTCATGTGTAGTTTTTGAATGTTGTTGTTGTTGTTTTCTCATTTTCAAGTACTTGTCATCTATTATGTAAGTATGGAGCAGGAACGGTTCTGTCAGCGCTAGTCCTGGTTTGAGTTGCAACTGCCTCAGAGAGCGGATCATTTTTACTGATCTAAGGGGGGGGGGGTCTGCAAAACATTAGCAACAGGTGCCGCTGCTAGCATTAGCGACAGGTGTTGTCTCCGTCATTAGGAGCAGGTGTGACCACTAGCATTAGCGACAGGTCACTGCTAGCATCACAGGTGTCACCACTAGCGTTAGCGACAGGTCACTGCTAGCATCACAGGTGTGACCACTAGCGTTAGCGACAGGTCACTGCTAGCATCACAGGTGTGACCACTAGCATTAGCGACAGGTCACTGCTAGCATCACAGGTGTCACCACTAGCATTAGCGACAGGTCACTGCTAGCATCACAGGTGTCACCACTAGCATTAGCGACACTTTACGCATTTTTTTTTGCACAGTCATGATTTCCTCCTCCACACTCTGATCCAACAAGCTGTCCTGGACGGTGTTTTGAACCTACATCCACATCCTCTTCCTCATCACCCACTGTTAGTTATCCTGCTTCACTTCAACTGTTTCAGCGAAGCCGACGCCCCACCCCCTCCCCCACGGATGCTTCTTTTCCTGTCGGGCCTTTGCAGACGTCACGTGAACCGTCACGGCCGTCGCCGTTTCCCCATCGATCGTCCAGAGAAGGACAAGAGGCGAGGGCAGGCAGGGGAGGGGGCGGATGTTCCGTAACAAAGTGCTGCTAAACGCCCCGCTGTGAGGGGGCGTAAATTGGCCCCATGATGTCCAGACTCTATTAGAAATGTATCATGCTGTTGTCGTAATTGCTCCCAGCGACAATAAGAGCCACGCTGGGGGAGGAGGCTGGTTCGTTGTAGCTGCTCGTTCCTGTTTGTCTCAATGTTCGGACCTGAGACGGACCGCTGTGGTAATTGATGTCTTCACTAAGTCCCGCCTCCGAAAAAAGCTGCCGGGGAAGTGTGATGGGCTTCAGGCCTTCACTGAACTCGTCGTGTGGTTTCCCCCCGCTCAGGAAGAAGTTCAAGACCCGTTCCGGGGACACGGTGCGTCTGATGGACCTGCTGGACGAAGGTCTGAAGAGGTCCATGGACAAACTGAAAGAGAAGGAGCGTGACCAGGTGAGACAGCAGATGGCCTGGGTGTGGTCCAAACCCCTGGACATCATCCCAGGAAGAAAAAAAACAACAACAAGAAAACAACGTTTTACATTTGTAAAAGACCGGAAGGAAAACGGTCAGCGAGAGCGTCAGGATGAAGGATGAAGTGAATGGCTGAGACTGGTCAGCTTCCTCCTGATGAGTCTACGTCCAGTTCGTCATCCTCCTCCGACACACGTGTGATAAACATCAGCGTCTTATTCAGGGAGAGAGAAGCTTGTGTCCGATCTCAGGTGGGATTTCTGGATGTCTCCTCTGAAGCAGACGGGCTGGTTGTCACACTGACCGACTAGGGGAACGAATCTTCAAGGGAATGGTCACTGGAAGGAATGAGGAGGTCTCACACACACACACACACACACACACACACACACACACACGTGTCACATGACGGCAGCGTGGACCATTTGCACATGAAACGAATGTTGTGCTGAGTAATGTGTGTGTAGTAGTGTGTGTGTGTGTGTGTGTGTGGCGTACACAAGGAGACAAGCGTCTCATTATTTCTTCTTTATCTGTGACGAAGTGCCGTCCTGCAGGAGCCAAACTGTGAACGTTTGTGATCACCTCCAGAGACGACTCGTGCACCGAGCCGTTCCGTTTTCCTCTTCTAATCATCCTCCACTTTTCTTCCTGAACCTCTGCGAGCTGCTTGTGTTTGCTTGTTTTCTTTTTTTTTTGTCCCTGAAAACTTTCTTAGAAAACTTCAGACTCAAGCATCAGAATAACACCAACATTTCATCATGTTCACATAACCAGACCTCTGCTCTGCACACACACACACACACACACACACGTCGGGCGTCGTCTGTGTACTCTACACCTCCAGTATGTTTCTGTGTGTAGTGTCCGCATCCGTCAGCTGAGTAACATCAGCAACAAAAACAGCATATTACTACTACTACTACTACTATTAATAATAACAACAATAATACCTCTACAGTCATTCCTAGAGCTCAGACCTTCTCCAATCAGCGTCACCCAATATAATGGTCCTCCATCATTTGATCTCCTCTAATAAATTCATTCTTTCATCTAAACATGACTTTGTCACTAATAGTCCAATAGTTATTAAAAATAATCATTTCACAAAATCGTAGCACAAATCATGACCTCTGACCTATTTTTTTCTTTTTGTTCTTCATTTAGTTTTTTACTTTAATAGTAAAACAAAAAGAACAAACCCCCGACCTTTGTGTTAACAGACAGACCCACTAACCACTGGTCCACAGAGACAGTCCACTGCTGCTGTTGTGGAGTTCTAGACCCAGATGATGACAATGAGGAAGAATCCTTCAACAGATTCCTGAATCCAGATGGTTCTAGAACACACCAACATTCAATCATCTGGTCCTGGTCCATTAGCAGCAGTTACTCTACATTTCATTCAAATCCGTCCAGAACCTTCTGACTCAGATACCCTCCTTGGTGGAGGTAATAACTGACGTGGTTTAAACAGTGGTGTTTTTTCTGGGCGGAGAAGAGGCGGCGTTCTCCTGTACCCTTGTTTCGGCCGGTCGCGCTGCATGCTGACACTCATCGGGACTGGACCCCTCCTCCTCTGTAGGTTCTGAGTCCGGACGAGCTGACGAAGGCGCAGAGGTCGGTGGCTTTCGGCTGCATCAAGTACGCTGACCTGTCGCACAACCGCATCAACGACTACGTCTTCTCCTTCGACAAGATGTTGGACGACCGAGGCAACACGGCGGCATATCTGCTCTACGCCTTCACCCGCATCAGGTGAGGACGCAGCTTTCTGCAGGTCGCACGCGTCCCTCGCAGGGGGCGTCCCTCGCAGGGGGTGTCCCTCGCTGGGGGCGTCCCTCGCTGGGCGCGTCCCTCGTAGGTCTTGAGAACGTTGGGAAACACTCCATGAACTCTCAGACGATGTGCGTGACCTGTCCAACGCGTCCTGTTTGTGAGAACCGTGTTGCTGGCGCCGCAGGTCCATCGCCCGCCTGGCGAACATCGACGAGGCGGCGCTGAGGAAGGCAGCCGAGACCACGGAGGTGCTGCTGGACCACGAGAAGGAGTGGAAGCTGGGTAAGTGCATCCTGCGCTTCCCCGAGATCCTGCAGAAGATCCTGGACGACCTGCTGCTCCACACGCTCTGCGACTACCTGTACGAGGTCGCCACCACCTTCACCGAGTTCTACGACAGCTGCTACTGCGTGGAGAAGGACCGACAGACGGGTAGGCCGCGTGACGGACGAGAGCGTGGAGAGGACGCAGAGTGTTAGATGTGACCTGACAGAGAGAACGTTGTTGTTTTATTGTAATTGTTGCATTTCATTCGTAATTCTTGTAAAAAACAGAGATTTTCTTTTTATTCCCAACAGGAGTTTTAACATTACATAACAATTATTTTCCTGTTTTAGAAAACAGGAAAATAATTGGATTGGAAAAGATTGTTGTTGTTTTTTTTTTACTATCGACCAATCAGAATCAAGTATTTGAGCAGGCTGACGTCCATTTTGTTTAAAATGTTTCTGTGTGTGTGTGTGTGTGCAGGTGAGGTGGTGAAGGTGAACATGTGGAGGATGCTGCTCTGTGAAGCCACGGCCGCCATCATGGCTAAAGGCTTCGACATCCTGGGCATCAATCCCGTCCAGAGGATGTGAAGTCACAGCAGCCCACCCTTCCTCCATCTTTGCCCCCTCCCCCCCACACCGAGTTCACGACAGTGGGAGAAGATCGAAAACACTTCCCTCACGTGCCAAAACTCTCTGCACCTTTTTTTTTAAATTAAAGAACCAGAGTGAAGTCAGAGTTTCTGCGTCTGCTCCGTCATTTTCACTGTTTCACAACATGAACTGACACGTTCTGTTACAATGAAACAAAATGTGTGTTTGTGCGTATGTGAAAGTTACGTGCATCAACTCTATTATTATCAAAATAAGGTGTTCAAATCCAGACCAACAGACCAACAGACAGAGTAAATAAAATAAATGTAGGAGTGGTATTATGGGTGGATACGAGCTGTTTCTCTCCTTCGTGTTCGTACTAGCAGTAGTATTACTTTGACACAAGTTAGTTGCCCGTCGTCGTGTTCCAGTCGTTCCACGTTATTAGCATGATGCTAAAATGTAAGTGTGTTTTTTGCAGATAGTTTAAAATGTAGAAGTCAACTTTAGTTTGTACTTAAAATCCACTGTGTACACTTCCAGGAGACCTTCTGAGTGTAATTGCTTTCCTGCAGATACTCTTTCTAAAAGCTGCAATTACAGCCTTTGCCTTCCACATGTGCACAGTCACCGGGCGAACAAACACATTTGATGCAGTTAATTATACATCACAAGCACGGACGCAGCCTGTGAGTGGGCGTGTCTTCGCCCAGCAGGCGGCTGTGCTTTTCCACCCGTATAAAAGTTGGATGACCCCGGGAGTGCAGCCTGCTGTAGTTCTTCGAAGCATTTTTGTTCCGCGCCGACGGGATGGCTGGTACTTGACTGTCAGCCGTCTTCGAAACGCAGACGATGTCTTCTTTCTTCGACCAGGACTTCATGGATGATCTCATTACCTTCCCAGGGAAGAATTCCCGCCGCAGCTTCATAAAAGATGCATTAAGCTCCAATAAAGTTATTGAAGGACAGTGTCCAAGGTGTTTTGACAGTTGCTCCGGGTGGAGAAAACCCACCACATCGATTCAGTAACGCAGAAACATTTCCCACCCCAGCTCTGAAATGTGTTCCTCTTGTTTGTAGATTAAAGACAACAGCTGGTCTTTGAAAGCCTGTTACATCCCAGTTGTTGTGGGAATAAAGCTGTGTATTCACAAGTCATTTGAATTGTGTTCAGAAAACATTGTCATATGTACATAGTACAATTAAAACTGCCAACGTGTGCTTCAGCAGTTTGAGCAAATGTACGTCAGACACTGTAAAAATGGCGTCAGGAAAAAGACAAAAATGTAAAAAGGAGACGTAAAAGTCCACAGACTATCACAAAAGCACAAATAATTCACAACAAAAAGCTACAAGACACTTAACACTACTCCGAAAAAAAAACAAAACAGGAAATGATGTACGACTTATCCAAAAAACAAAAACTGCGACAACACCTGAACATTGTCAACACAAACCCCTTCTTCAAGTACTACTTATTAAACACCAACAGAAAACAAAAATCACACATTTCTCAGTAGGTTACATACAAACGTCTTGTTTAGCCTCTTAGTTTAGCTTCCTTCAGCTTAGCTGGTACAACCTAGTGACGGGCAGAACAGTTAAGTTGGACTGAATCCGTAGAATCGGTTTAATTCAAAGATTGTCCAACTAAATCGTACCGTGCCCCCCCCCCAACCCCATCCCACTCAAAACCCTTTAACACCGACAGTAGCGCTGCAGATACATTCATGCTAGCATACTTTGAAGTACCGAAATTATACGACTAACACAGAAAACAATGATCGATTCCTGAAAGTTCAGAAGTTGCACTTCACAGACATTTTGCTGTCATTACGGTAATGACTTGCCGGTTTCCATCGACAGAGTGAATGGGATTACCGTAATGACACACACAACATGGCTCCTCTCCTTCTAGCTCCTTCTTCACACCAGGTTGAGGAACCAAGGGACACTTCTCAGCTTTCAGGAACCGTTAAATAGTTTTTAATAGTCGTGTGATTATGTTACTCCACGGTACGCTAGCAGGAAAGTAGCACCTGAATACCTTTAACCTTTGACCTCGAGTTCAGATGAAGTTCACGTCATGTGTTTTCGCACCACATGGAAGAAACAGACTCTCCTCCAACTCCAGCCGCCTGCAGCCTCGTCTGTGCTTCTGTTATTTGCAATTTGCATAAATTATTCCTCCTTCCTAAAATCCTGTTTCGACGGCCGCGTGATGTCCTCGTCATGGTTATTTTTACCTCACACTTTGGTGTCTGTTATCTGTCGCTCGCTCTCTGCGGAGTGTTTATCTCTGATTTAGCCATCTGATACCTCAGATGAATCAACAAGACGTGGAATTAAGATTTATGTAAATGAGACAAAAGGGGGTTGGCGAGTGGTTGCAAAGTGAGTTTTCTGCTGTGCTCATCTTCTCGCTGCCTGCAGCTTCTCCAAAACCAGTCAGTCATCTAGCAGAGAGGATGAAAAAACAACAACAAACTGGTGCACAGGGGAAAAAAACATTTAATTAAGTGTTTGGCACTGATTTAGATTTCACACACAAACACGATAACAGCTTAAATAAACATATCTGGATGTAACATTTGTAGTTAGATTAAATCATCTTTCGCTCGGTGAAGAAAACCGCGCTGATCGGATGAGACTGTACAGGGACACACTCACATCAATAAATACAAATGTTTCAAAAATTCACGACTTGCGGAAGAGAGAGAAGACTTGTCTGAGCCGATATCCATCACCGGGCGGAAGCACAGCAGAGATATTCTCCCGTGGAGTGGCGACGCCTCCATCAATCGCCGACTCTTCGCGCTTCAAAAGTCACGCAAACTGTGCCGGCCCCCCCACGGAGAGGGAGACATCGCTCGTCTGTGGTTCGTAGCGTCTCACAAGTGTTCACAAGTGTCAGAGCAGTGGGTCCCAGATCCCAGTTGGGTTTCACCTCATTCATCGGATGTGAAAACTGGACGCAGAAAACATTTATGGACAAGTTCCTCAGAAGTCACATGGGTCCTTCATCCTCCAGTTCCTTCTCTGAGAGCGGGGCGGAGAAGGCGCGGCAGGGAGCTGCTGGCAGTCTGCAAGGTCGCTGGCAAAAAAAACAACCCCCCAACCAATAGATGCCAGAGAGACACAAATGATTTAAGGAGGCGGTTGGTGGGTCACCTTCCCTGCTCGCAGCGCTCACAGCGACAAACTTTTCAAAAACTTTGGCAAAGTTCTGCCACATGCGAATGGATTCTTTAAAAAAAAAAAAGAAAAGAAAAAGATGACGCTTGGTTTTTTTTAAGTGCAAGTACTCTCCATCATCCCGGCGTCTCCTCATATCCTCGTCTCTTTGTGCTCGGCGCTGAAGGAGTCTTTGATCGCCAGCAGACCGGCGGCCAGGAGGCGCCCGCTCACTCTGCTGTGCCACTCGTTGGACCGACCCCTGGGGGGGGGAAACAACAGGACGCTCCATCAGTGGAGAAACGAGATGCTTACATGTTTGTACTGCCGTAGGCCGCTTCAGGTACTTTTAAAAGTACTATACAAATAAAATGTATTGTTATTGTTCTTCTTTTTCCTCTTACTACTAATACTACTAGTAAAAGTACTACTACTAAAAATAATTTGGCATTAACAATGTCAGATTAATGTTATTAACACAATTACTGTCACAAGGATGAAGGATAACAAGGATGAAAACTGCAATATCAAAATATGAATTAGCTAATTAAATATGATTTTTATTTTCCATAGTTTGAATTTAAATCTTCATTTTATTCTTTTTTTACAAACATGTATATTTACATCTATTAATAATCCCTGATTTATTATTGTTAACATTTACATTTATTTATTACGTCCCACCCTTGACCTTTGACCTCAGGTTGTCCCTTTGATCTCTGCTGCTTCGTTTACATTTTCCAGTTAATTCAGTAAATCTGCACTTGTGGAACTCCAAAGTGTTTTTAAATGTGTTCTTCTCTTCTGACGGAACAAACCGTGTTTGAAGTTTGTGTCAGAGAACAAAGTGAAGCTGCCGTGGTTTCACCGGCCTTCTTCCTTCGTACGCCGTCACTCTTGTGTTTCAGCGGCTTTGGCAGCCTGCTGCTCGCCTGAAAAAACGATTTCCTGTCCTGAAAGCCGAGACGTCGGTCTGGTCTCAGTTTCACCCTCTGGTCGGTCCGCGCGCAGGAAGGAGATGACGTTATATTCTACGTTTACACGCAGACAACAACAGTTGCGTTCCTGCCACGTAAACACCAATAACCAATTTGAAAATGAACATGTTTTAAAAACCCGGATATGACCCCTGGGTTACTCCTTTTCTAACTTGAATATGTGGTCATGTTCAAAAGGAACATGAATATTTTCTTTTCACAAGGAATCTTGGTCCACGAAGAGTCCAGGAAGAAGTTGTGATCACGGTGAAATGAAAGACAACACACCACGTTTGGCGTGAGGAGGAGACTCTCGATGGCATTTGAAGATGTCCGAAAGCAGCGACGTCTACAAAAAGGTGAGAGAAACGTTGTACCAACACCAGAACCGGATCAAGCACCGCTGGAAGACGCTTGAAAAGGTGTAAAAAAAAAAAAAGATGGCGACTGCTACCGGGGTGTTCGTTATCCGCCGTGCTCCTGTTGTACTTACTATTTTGGATTTGAATATTGGAAGAAGAAGAAGAAGACGCGGAAATCGCAGAAGTTGCGTCGAGACGTTCTCCGTGCGTGTCTGGTTTGATCCAGACAACACATCATCAACCCCCCTGATGACAGTGACCATGTCAACAGGAAAAACCCTGTTCGCTCACGCATGTAAACGGGTTTTTACCAATGTGTCAGTAACCGGAACATCCACCTCAACCTGTTTTTGACTGCAGGTAAACGCAGTCATAGATGAACGTCTTTTCCTTCGCTCTGCTCAACACAGCAGCAGAGACTCCGGGGGCGGGGGGTGGTGGGGGGGTTCAGCTAAAAGCCTGCTCTAATATTCACAGTCTACAAATCAAATCGTCTTTGTGTTTGAATGTCAGGAGTCACTCTCACATCCACGGCCCAGTTGAGAGCGTGCGTTTGTCATGAATGATCCATGCTGGGGAAATAAAATGAATCAATCATGATTCAGTTAGAGCAGGAAGGAGCAGAACAAATAAAAGTTTCACCTCCCACGTAGAGACGCCTGAAACATTCATGGAGTCTGGACTCCGGGGAGTTCAAGTTAGAACTGGAGTATTTTCTCAGCGCTTTCGTCTAGAATAAACGACTTTGGACACAAACTCGGTGACTCAAATGTCGTATTCCCAAACGTAAACGGCGTATTTTGAGCACATAAGTGTGTTCGCCGTCTTAGTGACGTGGAAGTGACGTACCGCGACGTCCCAGCTAATGCTAACGTTAGCTTGCTGTCGAGTAAGCGGCGGCACAGTTTCAGGCGTTGACGTCGTGGCGTACGTTTGGTGTTTGCGTGTGAGCAGTTGTCGTCTTCTCTGTAACAGATTGTGGTTTACGACGTGGGGTCCGAGGCTGATGTGGTGTAAATATTCACACCATGCGTCAGCTGGCGTATCGGCTAAGTAATTTATTTCTGCTAAGTGGGCGACGCCTCTACTTGATCTGAGACCGTGAGTACGTGCGTAGTACAAGAGTACAGAGGTCGTGATGACACTAACTACGTTAAGAGATGTCATCTTTTGGCTTGGGGCTCAAACTTTTAGGGTTCACAAACTTTTCAAAAACGATTTGTCACCGTCTGCTCTCCGCTTCACACGGAGCTTCATTTCATTTCACCAGCAGAGACATACATTCACACGAGCGTATTGTCGAGTACCGCAACTAGTTATCGGAAAACGTGGATCAATTCGGTTCCTCTACCTGGTGTGAAGAAGGAGCTCGGAGAAGCTGCACTTTACATCCAGGTCGCTGTCATTACGGTAATGACTCGCTGGCTTCCATCAACAATGGGATTACCGTAATGACAGCAACCTGTCTGCCAAAGTATGCTCGTGACAAGTGTAGCGTCAGCGCCTCGGACCCCCCCGCCCCGATCACCTGGTGTCTGTTCGACAGATGTGCGTCAGCTGGCTGCTCGCTGCTCCTCTGGGCTCCAGCAGGTAGAGGCAGCAGTGGACGTGGGATCGGAGCCCCTCGGCCGGAGCGTCGGGGTGCTCCGTGGACACGGAGGACAGGTACAGCGGCCCCCGGGACGGGTCGGCCTGCCACGTCCTGAGGACAGATGGGGGACAAAGGTGTTGTTGAAACAGACAGACAGACAGACAGACAGACAGACAGACAGACAGACAGACAGACAGACAGACACAGGTGAAAACAGAACCTCCTTGGTGGAGGTGAACCTAGAGTCTACCTTTCCCAGCAGACGTAGCAGCTGCGGCCTGGAGCCTCTGGAGCCTC
>CAAKHB010007596.1:16609-27275 GCA_901007665.1 Aeoliscus strigatus | reverse complement strand
ATAACCAGAGTGAGACAGGTGACAAAGCCGCTGTCGGAGTCACCGCACACGTTTCCGGCGCTTTCTCCTCTCAATGCTAACAAGCAGCTGCGACGGCAGCGCTTCACAAAAACATGACATCGACAAATGTGACTCCACGTTCTGGCCTCATCCAAACAGGAAATCATCCGATGGCTTTGATTTTAGCTGTAGATTGTTCCATTAATTCAGTTCTACGGGGGAATGATTTCACCCCTGGCCTCCGTAGTAGCTCATCTTTCACAGTCGGACAGTGCGAGCGAGCGGCGGCCCGCTGTTGCCTTCCGTTGCTAACACTTGCTAACACTTCCTGAGCTGGGATGCCAGTGGAAACGGGTGTCTGCGGATAAACACTCTCAGGTTTCTGAGAAGCAAACGGAAAGAAGACAACGGACAGATCTGATGGAGGCTGACGGCGAGCCGCCGGCCAGGAAACCAACTGTCAGCTAGCCAAAGCAAACAAACCGGAGATTTCTTCTTCTACTTTCATCTGCAAACACGTCACCTGTGAGTCGGCGCCAGCTGTTGTTTTTTGTCCTCTGCTATCCATGAAATGAATAAATACATAGACATATATTGTACATATGTTGTTAGCATGCTTCAGCTACGTCACAACATCCTGGTTCTTGGACACCAACTTTGACGTTCTAGTCGGCGGATATCTGATGTAAAACGACAATACCCAACATGCTAAACAGTTAAAGGAGAAACCATTTTCATTTGTTTTGTGCTATTAACACTTTACCACAGGTGCTAACGCTACGGATACATTCACGCTAGCAGATTTTGGAGTACTGTTACCACGTTACTGAAAACTGAGAAGTTGCACTCGGTTCCCCAACATGGTGTGAAGAAGGAGCTAGGAGATGGAGACACTGTTGACTGGTTACTCAAATTGGATTACCGTAATGACAGCAATATGGCTGTTCTCAAATTTCAGGAACCAATCAACATTTTCTCCTTCTCCTAGTTCCTTCTTCGCTCCTTCTTCTTCATTACTTCTCAGCTTTCAATTACCGTTCGCTAGCGTGAATGTAGCGCCGGGATACCGTCAGCATCATAGAGTTCAATTTGTCTGCTGAATCTTGGAAACACTAGCGATGGAGCAGGTTTTTATGTGGTCAGCTCTCCCTCACGTACTCGAGGGTCTGTATCGCGAATCTAACAGAACAGTGGGCGAACTGATGGCTGAAAACACACATTCACTACTTACTTACTCGTCACCGTTATAAAAGTGAAGCCCACAAATGGACAAAATGACCTACAAAGAGCTCCATGTGCTTTCGACTTCGTTGACAGTTGACACATTAGCGGGTGACTTTTCTCCAACACATCACATTTCTGAAGTCGCCCTCTCACACATTTCACAGTGATTCCTACGCTCTTCCTGCCGGAGAACAGGCTCTTTATTCTACCAGGCATCCAAACGGGCCCACGGCCTTCAAACCATGAAAAAACTCTCCCTTGATTTGAAAGTTTGAGAAACTAGAGGTTTCCAACTCGTGATGAAAATCCATTCTTCAGCAAATTCAACAAAACCAGCAGAGGTGCCTTTTATTACGAAGCCCAGGAGCCAGTTTCATCAAGAAGCCATCGGGTTCTCATTAATGACTCCTGAGGCTAATTAGCCATCATCACCTCCTCGTCTCATGACCGTCATTAGGTGTCATGAGAGTCACAACAGGCAGATTCTCATCATCATCAGTCCTCAAAGGTGCACATACTCACTCGTGATCAACATCTCCGGATGGTTTCAGCGGGCGTCCATGTTAATCCCGATGTGAAAGCAGGTTAGAAACCATTAAATCCAAAGTCAAGAGTCAGATATTGGGTGTTGTAACTGCGCAGTAAAGTGCAGTTGTGCTGGTCACATCATGTTAATGAAGTCATTGTTAAAGATTTCCCCTTTTCCTGACCACTCCTCTTCCTCTGGTCGGGACCAGGGGGGTGGGGGTCCTATTAATAACCCAAGGGGGAAACACAGCAGACACATGAGCGCCTGTCTGAAGGGAACGTTCTATATGTCTTTATGAAATATACAGTAGTTCACGTCGATGACGCCTACTCAGGAGTCACCTGAAGTTTCCGCTGGGCAAGCGGTGGCCTTTTATAATTTTCTCAGAAACATAGTTTTCAAATTTTCTTCAGTTTTTTTTTAAGCTCTCACGTCACCCACCGTGGAATACAAGCTTCAAAGATACAGCTTGGATACAAACGCAAAGAGTTGAACTCACTGAGTCGGAAGTTCCTCTTAGATGAAGTCCTAAGTCTGAGATGAACTCATAAAACAAATCAATACTTTCTTCCGTCCAGGCTAATCACCGAAACCATCAGATGGTTAAAACGCGAATGGGCGAGAGGGAGGAAATGAACGAGATGAGCTTGTTTCCTTTTGGACACTGAACACCTTCCCCGGCCTCGGCTCGCCAACCCCTCTCATGGCTGTTTGGAGACGGGCAGGCTTTTGACAAAGAGCCACTCAGACAAAATGAAAGACAGATCTGTGACTGGACAAATGACTGAACACGAGGAGGATAAAGTCCTCGCCGGGCCCTAACGGCCTGTAGTTCTCCAAGGTTTCATCTCGGCTCAGTCCAAGTTACACCATTAGCGTTAATGGGCTCCCATTTAAGGCGTCGGTGTTTGATTATGGCCCTTTTAATGTGAGTAACTCGCTCGGAGGAGAAGAGTGAAGAGGTCTGGGTGAGTCGCTACATTAATTCACAAGTGGAGGAGGAGAAAGTGGAAGTATGCAAACAACGACTGAACTTCTTCTCAGAGTCAAGAGAGGCAGGGGAGGAGGCCGCTCCGAGGAAGCTTCTGGTTCCCTTTGTCGACAGTTTTGGAAAAAACTCGGTGGCTTGAAACGAAACTCCAATTACTGCAAGAATATGATTATGTGGGTGTGTTGTAGCAGAGAAAGTGCAAAAGTTTGGGCACGTAACTAGTGACACACACCGTTGCATGAGGAATTACGGGGACTCTCGTGCTTTGACTCCCGTTCGCTGATAACGACAAATGTTCCCGTCATAGGAAACAAATTGATTCCAAAGGTCAGAACACCATTATAGAGTGTGTTCACAGCCCTCTGGCTCGGACAGACTTTCATCTATCAGACGGAGGAGGTTTGTCTACCTGGGGCCCGCGGACCCTGACGGGGACACCCCACTACTACTGCTTCCTCCTTCCTATATCTACACGCTCTAGAACTCATCGCCATGCCAACAGTGGGTCGAGCAGCAGACCCACATGAAAGCAGCTCAAGCGGGGACTGTCTAGTTTCATGTCAAACTAAATAAAGCTTCTAAAAATGTGGAAAACAACCTGTTTCTGCAGCAAATCAGCAGGTTCCTGCCTCGGATGGTTTAGTCCCGCCCACTTTATCCTCATTGGGTCAAAGTTTTATGCTCTCAGGCCCAAGATGGCGACTCAGGTAGTGCCGGTAACCACTCTGGACCTTGTAGGAGGCTTTTTCTTTGTCACTGTGTGTGTTATTTGCCTTCACCGAGCTTCATTTGGAAGCACATGAACCATGGAACACGCCGGAGGAAGGATGACGTCGGCCTCTGGAGGTGACAAGCAGCTGAATGTTGATATCGGAATGAAAGCGAAGCTCTGGGCCTGACCTCTGGCTCTGCCAACAACCAAAAAAAAAAGAAAAAAAGAATCTCTCTCGCCGTTGTGTTGAAAGGTTACACAAGGCTGCATTTCCTTCTCCCAAGCAAAAAGCCTCACGGGCGTCAGGGAGGAAGAATCCAACAATACTCCCAGCGGATGGGAGTTTCTGTGCACGTTCGGAGTGTGTGCTACGTGTCAGAGCTGCTGTGTGTTTTGTTGTTCCAGGGAGGCGGCTTCAGTACGTGAGGCGTTCAAAAACGTCGCCTGCCGCCTGTGTCTGTGCACACTGAGGGGCGTGTTTCGCAGTAAATCCGCGTGTGGAGCAGTGCGAGTACCACCTCAGAAGGGACGGTATTTCTGACGAGGCCGGACAGGAAGCGTCCCGGTAAAAACTGCGTCCCTCCCTCTGAACATGGGCACACAAGTCACTGTGTGTGTGCGTGTCAAGACTTTTTTGCTCCGTGTCTATTATCACGACAGTTTTGAACACGTCACACACAGACTGTGTTGACGTACATGATTCAGCTGCAATGGTTTTCTTTTCTTTTCTTTTCTTTTTATATCTCCACTGATGTGATATGGATGCTTTAAGTCTTCTCTGGTGGTTCTGACACCAACACACTTTATGTTTCTAGATTCTTCTTGCTGCTGTTGTTGTTGTGGATCCTGGATTCTCAGATGAATGTTTCATTTGTTTCCAATTGATCTTATATGAAATCTGTGAGTGAGGTTCAAGGAAACAGGTGAATATTCAACCAGACCTGGACACAGTCATTCATATTTTGCACTTTTTCATTTTTACTGAGATAAATTCAATTACAGATTCTACTCTGCAGCATGTTTTCACCTCAGCATCAATCCCATGAATGTGAAAAGGTGTGACCACACAGACCCTGTAGGTGAACTTATTCCCACTTTCCTTTGACCAAACACACAAAACACATGTTTTAAATTGCTCCGGTCTGCCTTCCCATCTTTGTGGATGTGCTAGAATCTGCGCCGACATGTCACCCCCGTTCTCGTCCAGATCAATGCGCCATCTGAAGACAATCACGAGAACGTTTCGGAGCGGTGCTGAGTGGTGCGGCTCATAACGCCCTCAAACCTAAATACATTTTCAAAAGGTTGTAATGTGAGTGGCTTTCATCAAAAACACTCTCAGCTCCGGTGGAATTCTAGCTGAGGGGAGGCTATTGTGAATGTGTGATGTGTCACTTCGCCCTGACAAGGCATTTCATCGTACAAAAAAAAAAAAAAATCGTGTTCCGTTTTGGACATAAATTCATAAAAGTTTTTTTAGGTTAAGTACAAATATTCCATATCTAACCACAGAACAACTGAATTTATTTGTTGATTTCTAAGGAAACTTTCAAATTACTGATATTACTTATTCATTCGTTATTTACTGACCTTCCTTCCTTTGTTTATGTGTTTGTTTATTGTTGATTATTAGTCTTGTTCAGTATGTGGTAGATACATTGTGTTACGATATGGGTTGACTGTGTTCAACAGCTCCAAAAATATATATAAAATACTGAGATGTTTTTTTAGTTGCTACTTTCGGAACTGTGCTTGACGCGCGTGATAATATGTACAATTCAAAACAGTCATCAGATGAACGACAGCACCACAGAGAACTAATTTCAAAGGATCGTTGCAGTGAAACACACGTGACTCCATCGGTGCGGGTACAAACTGGACGGGTCGATGAAAGAGAGAACTACTGACACCAGAGTCACAACCCGGCGACTCCACTTGTTGACGCCACGCTATAAATAAAGTATTTTCTTCTGGGCACTGGATGGAAACCCAGGGACGCTGCCAAGGGTCAGCAGCGCCGCTGGCACCGCGTACAGAGGATGTTATTCCCGGACTTTCAACACAATTGCTGCACCAGAATTCCTACGAACACCAAGCGTGCCGGTCGGTGCGATGTTTGACATCCTGCTGTGATGAGGAGCTTTGAACAGCTGCGACTCATTTCTGTCCTCCAACACGGAGCTTCACAGACGTGAGGACGACCAAAGACGACTGGGGCTGGAGGTTTCGTCATCTGAAGCAGAACCGGGTCACGTCAGAAGTGTCTGAACGTGTGACCAAAAGGTCACAGGTCACAGAGGCGGAGGTCAGAGATCTGAGAGTTCCTGTCAGGAAACCCAGCACGCCGACACCGACTCCATCACCTCTGCTGCTGAGAATCCATCAAAGCCTTCAACGGGAAGGCTCTGCCCCGAGGTGACTCTGTCATTAAATCCATCTGCTCAGTGTCCATCTTCTCATGTCCTGGGATGTAAAACCTTCACGTGAGCTGCTCGTGGCGATGGAGGCAAAGAAAAAAAACAACGCCCTTTCACAGGCCCAGAAACCAAGGCGACATGTGGGCGGCTTTCTGCCTCGAGCAGCTGGGGCCAGACAAAGGAAGCATTAGTTGTGCGTAACAAACCGCCAGGTGCAACAACTGCTAAAACTACTGAGATGATCAAAACAATGAGCATATTCAAAGTTGAAAAGGACCATTCGAGGAAAGTCTAATATTCCACATGGTTACAAGATGGCGGAAAAAGCAGCACAGAAAAATCTCAACAACACCATGTGGAAAGGTATCAGACACCTTGATGGAGGTAATTATGTTAATTATGTTTTTTTTCCCTGCTGAATTTGCACCACGCATAAGTGAACAGAACGCTTTACGGCAGGCTGCCTTTTTTTTTTTTTTTTTTTTTTCAGCTATATTGATCAAACGTCAGACGCACATACATGTTGATATCGTGTGAAAATAGAACAATTAAAGCAAGTAAATCAAGAAAACTGAAGAAAATGAAAAATGTCGTCTGACATTCTTAGAAGCCTCTCGTGACAACACGACACATCCACAGCAGAGCGTCCGCCATTCCTGCAGGAAGTTCCCCGCCCAGAACGCTGCGATCTACAGGGTGATACCGTCTCACAAAGACACGCTGTTCAGACCGTCCTGTTGCAGGAAATGCCGCCGTGATTAAACCGTGTTTTCCTGCGAGGTTTGTCTCACAGCGGAGGGGAGTCTGTTTCTGCAGAGATGTGTCGTCTCCACCGACCTCTCTGAATACACACTGTATACTATCTACATCTGTATTTCTATGTACATTCCAGATAAACCTACGAAGCAACAGTTTTTCTTCTATCTCCTTTCTATCTATATTTCTTGTATCTCCTTTCCGCCGGAATATTTTTGAATCCGGTTCACGTCCTGACATCAATGGAGATGATAGTAATTAAAAAAAACAAAACAAAAAACAAGGAGGCTCAGTTCCAACAACAAGCTGCCTCCTCCTCCATATCGGGAGGGTTTGGGGAGAAAGCTTTGACGAAAAGGTCAGGCCACCTTCCGCTACTGAAAATCATTGACTGAGAAAGATCATGACATTAACGGTGTGAACAGAGCGGCCGTACGAGAGTGACACAGAGGAGGAGGAGGAGGAGGAGAGGGATGAAAGAATGTGATGGAAGATGAAGGAGAGAAAAGACAAACAGAAGGACGGAAGGGGCGGGTGGCTGACATTAGCCCACAGAGGGAGCCACCGCTACCATCTTTGGCATCTGCCGGCAGAAAGTGAATGTGAAATTCAGCAGCTACTGTTTTATTCCAGCACCAAGACTGTCGACTGTCCTACATCGAGGGTTGGGGGGAAGAAAAAAAGAAAAAGTCGAAAGCTCAAACTGTTGAGCAACACTTTGCTGTGAAATTCATTTTCACCGCAGTGAAATGAGGCCAAAGCGCTAACGGCTAAAGAATTAGACATCCTGTATGGAGGCTAATGCTACGCTAGCCAAGACCCTGCAGAACCAAATGATTAGAGTGTGCTCAAAGCGTGTGCGCGCGCGCGTCTGTGTGTGTGTGTGTGTGTGTGTGTGTGTGTGTGTGTGTGTGTGTGTTCCATGCTATTTTCTGAATGCTACTAATGAATAAAAGGAAATCTATCCTCCATCCTGAGCGTCCCACTGCAGCTAGTTTTATGGTGAATGGAAATTTCCTCAACAGGATTGGAGGGAAACTGACACTACGGAGAGGAAGACCAATACTTAAAGGGCACTGAAGTAAAAACATGTATGATATAAGTATTAAATAATACAGCATGAAAGTAGAATAGTGTCACAAACAGGACAAAGTAGTTGCAGCTAAAGAGCTAATTGATTTCTAACTGTACATCAATACAAGGGGCAAAATTGCATTCATTTGTGAAGCCACTTAGTCTCTACTTTACCATCAACTAATGGTGCTTTTACACTACATCGTTCCAGCTCAGCTCGGCTCAGCTCGGTTCCATTTTCATTACAATTCAGTTCCAGCTGAGTGAAACTGCCGTGATGGCGTTTTTCTTTAATCGTGACATAAATACATTAACAATGTAGAACATGGAGGAGATGGTGCTGTTTGAGGATTCTTGTGACAGACAGCGTGAGAGAAAAGAGATGGAGCAGGACATGATTGTTATCAGAGCTGGACGGTGGAGTTCTGTGTCAGCAAACGTTCTAACCAGACAAAACACACAGAAACATCTGTTCTTCATTAACCGACCACAGTGTTTGTTTACACGTAAGACACGTTCAATGAGAACACAACGAGGAATAAAGAACTACATCGCTATCGCTGGGAGAACTGCTGGTGGACTCCTGTGTGGAAGGTAGAGACTGGGACAGCCCTCTGTCTGTAGGGACCAATCGGAGGACGTCCCTCTGTCTGTAGGGACCAATCGGAGGACGTCCCTCTGTCTGTAGGGACCGATCAGAGGACGTCCCTCTGTATGGACCGACCAGAGGACGTCCCTCCGTCTGTATGGACCGACCAGAGGACGTCCCTCTGTATGGACCGACCAGAGGACGTCCCTCTGTATGGACCGACCAGAGGACGTCCCTCTGTATGGACCGACCAGAGGACGTCCCTCTGTATGGACCGACCAGAGGACGTCCCTCCGTCTGTAGGGACCGATCGGAGGACGTCCCTCTGTCTGTAGGGACCACTCAGAGGACGTCCCACTGTATGGACCAACCAGAGGACAGCCCTCTGTCTGTAGGGACCGATCAGAGGACGTCCCTCTGTCTGTAGGGACCGATCAGAGGACGTCCCTCTGTCTGTAGGGACCGATCGGAGGACGTCCCTCTGTCTGTAGGGACCAATCAGAGGACGTCCCACTGTATGGACCAACCAGAGGACAGCCCTCCGTCTGTAGGGACCGACCAGAGGACGTCCCACCGTCTGTAGGGACCGACCAGAGGACGTCCCTCTGTATGGACCGACCAGAGGACGTCCCTCTGTATGGACCGACCAGAGGACGTCCCTCTGTATGGACCGACCAGAGGACAGCCCTCCGTCTGTAGGGACCGATCGGAGGACGTCCCACTGTATGGACCAACCAGAGGACAGCCCTCTGTCTGTAGGGACCGATCGGAGGACGTCCCTCTGTCTGTAGGGACCAATCAGAGGACGTCCCTCCGTCTGTATGGACCGACCAGAGGACGTCCCTCTGTATGGACCGACCAGAGGACGTCCCTCCCTCTGTATGGACCGACCAGAGGACGTCCCTCTGTATGGACCGACCAGAGGACGTCCCTCTGTGATGACAGTTTAGTACCGGCTCAGCTCGCTTGGAACTTCAACGGAGGCACTAGAACAAGTACCAGGTACCAGGTTCTATCACCAGTGGACATGTAACATGGAAGTAGGAAACGTGTAGTCGGAAAGCCTCTAGAAATATGTCCAGTGAACATTCATACACGTCTTTCTTTACCTCCTGAGAACGAGAAACAAGCTCTGACCCCGCAGCTCGCTGTCTACTGCAGCCGACACTTCACAGCGTTTCAGATCAATGTGGAGTCACGGGGGCAACGCGGGCTCATTGTGCATTCACAGACTGCCCCACTGATTGAACGTACTTCAGTGAAGGTCTCCAGTGCTAAGCTGTTTACATGACCCTCTGATTCCCTGTGAATGAGTCACCCCGTTCCCGTCAATACGACCACTAACAGAAGGTTTCTGGCTGCGGATGGAACAGTCGGACGGCGAGGTTCAAGGTGTCAGAGTCTCTGTACAGTCTGATCTTCTCAAGAATTTTAAGTAAATATAAAGGTGTTCCCATGTCAACTACAGACACACAGATAGATACACACAGGAAGTCTGTTGTACAGTGTGTGTGTGTGTGTGAGACAGTTCAAATAGAAGAATAAGAGCCATATGTTGGTGAACCTTCAGAATAAAAGTCTGAGCCCATCTTTCCAAAGCACATAATAATCGTACAGGAAGTCAGTTTTACTCTGTGTGTGTGTGTGAGACTAACGAGGTTGCTGCAGGAAAGCGAGCTGAAGCTCCACCTGCTGCTGCACGTCCTGAAACTCTCGTCTCCATCTGCTCTACATTCTGAACGCATCTATTATTCATCCCCGGCTGCCTGTAGCTTCAGCTCATATGTGTCAGGTCTTCCCAGACTGGTTCATCTCTGTCTGATCTGACCCATCACGGCTGCTCAGCTGCCTCTCAGACTCCTTCTCCCGCCCCGTAAACCCGTCCTCACTTCTTACTTTTCCCACATCGCCTCCTTATCTCCCTCCGCTGCCGTCCTTCTGCCTTCTACCCCCCATGTTCCCTCCTCCCTCAGCGATAAGCAGCCCAGGTGCCATGATGAATTTCAGCGCGACCCCGGCAACGGGTCTCTCGTGGGCCGCGGCGGCTGTGGCCGAGGCTGGATAAGCAGGTCGAACGGAGTCGGCGCGTACAAAGAGAAACCAGCTGACAAGAGGCAATAAGGGGAGCGAAAGCTTGGCCACCTACAGATAAATGCATCTGCTTCTGTGGCAGGGACAGCTGGGGCGGGGCGGGGTGAGGGAGAATAAGCCGTTTCCACGTGAAAAAAGCCCAGAGAGAAAGTGGGAGAGATCTAAATCAGAGTCACTTTATCCGACAAGTATGATGAATGTGCAGGAATACGCCTCAGAGGCAGCGGCGCAGAGAAGCTGTCGGCTTGCAGAGCTGCACCGCGCACCGAGGAAAAAAATCATA
>CAAKHB010007596.1:1420-16551 GCA_901007665.1 Aeoliscus strigatus | reverse complement strand
GGGGCAAACTGCAGAAGAGACAGAAGAGGTGAAGGGAAACACATTTTTATCACAGGCTTGTTGTTGCTGTTTGTTTTTGTTTTTTTACATGTTCACACTGAAGAAGATGTAGAAGAAAATAAAGAAATTCTAAATTTCAACCTCAGAGAGATTATAGAGGATACATATATATTTACACTTTTTGAAAAGGTTTTCAAAAGGTAACATCTGTTATCGTTTATCGTTTCTTGTTGAGGACATCGGCCATTCTCTCCAAGTATTCAGAAACATTCATATACGTGTGTGTATATATATTTATCTATATATATATAGAGAGAGAGAGATGGAAGTGATCAAATGGTTTCTCCATACAATAAAAAGCTCAATAAAAAAAAAAAAATCACACCTGAATATGGCCGACACCTGGTGTTTTCACGCGCTCCTTGCGTGGGTTCTCTCCAGGTACTCCGACATGAATCAAATATATTAAACGTCATTCAGTGGCGCTCACGCAACACCAGATGGGATCATCAGTGTAGAAGTAAATGTTTATCTGCTCCTTTGGAATCAAAACAAAGGCCTGATTAGGAAAATAACTTGTGCCGTGAATTATTCATCTTTTTGTGGAGTTGTGCCTCTGTGTTTTGTTCTTTTGGTTAACAACTCTCCCGGTTGTTTCAGCAGCAGCTGACGATGACAGAGACTTTCTTGGGCCATTATCTGAACTCGCAGCGTTGTTGTGCTGAGAGAAGAAGAAGAAGAAGAAGAAAAAAAAAAAAGATTTATTCATTACTTGGAGGCATTCGCTGTCAGAGGCGTAGAACTCTTAATTTTGTCTGACACACACAACCTCCTGCAGCATATTCTGACTGGATTTCAGCAGATTCTTCTCACTTATTTTGTTTGGGAACTCAGGAAAATAAAAAAATGATTGCCTCATCCTGTGAGTCTGACACTTCAGTGTGTTTTTTTTTTCTCAGCCAGGAAACTCCTGAAATGTGAAAGAGTAGCATTACCCCAAGACTAAATTTGATTACAGCGTTCTTCAGCTGTCACCTTGTGGAGGCTGAAGTTTGGGGGATGCAGTTGATGGAAGAGTCACAACTTACTGTGTCACTGAACGGAGGATCTGTTTCAATTAGCTAAATGGATTTCTTTTAGATATTGAAAGTTTTACTAGCATTTGACGGTTATGCAGCAGATAAAACAGTCATGACGACACTTGGCGCTGAGGTGATTTCATGGAATCAATGATGAATGCAAACGCATCGTCAGCAGCTTCTACACATGTAAGACAGCTCACGTTTAGTCAAGACAAGACACAGAACCCGTGACACACCATGTCATCTGCAGCCACGTCCACGCGTGCCAAAACCATCTGTTTTTCCTCCGTATCTGGAATATTTGCATTCATTGGAAAGGACCTGACAGGCTGTAGTTCATACTCCAGGCCTTTAGATGGCACTGACATTCACCAAAAAGACGAGAGGACGAGAAAGTGGAATGCCACCTTCTTGCCTGCCAAACATACAGAACCGTCCAAAATGTGTTTTCTACCGAAGAAAAGTGAGCAGAAAATCACGTTGAGTTACTACGGTAACAAGATCCACTCACTCTGAGTCGCTGTCATTTGAAGTAAACAAAGAAAATGCTGAATAACTGATAACTGATCTCGGAGCAAAAATTTCATGTTATTTTTATGTGATTTTTTTTTACAGAAAAAGTGAGAGGAAAAGGACAAAAATGATCTTGTTATCGGTAACAGGAGCTGCTCACTTTCAGTCGCTATTGCAATAAACAAAGAAAAACACTGAGAACCAGAAAAAGTCGAATCACGGAGGTGAGATTCAGTGTGGAGCTACTACTGTAGACAGACGTATGGAGAGTAGAAACACTCCCAGAACAGACTCACTATCTGCTGCTGCACAACGAACGTTGTTGTTGTGAGACGTCGGGGGAGAGGTCAAAGGCTGAAGGTCAGAGGGCGATGGCGCCTCCATACGGAAAGTAGGAGGATTCACCGCCCAAATGAGTAGCTGAAGGCTGTGAATTATAATTTTTTGTGCTTTTTGATCCCTGCTGCTTTTCTCTGCATCTGTGTCTCTCTGTTGTTTTCATTTGATTCGACCCAACAATTTGCTTTATGAACAATGTACACATTGTTTTTTTAAAGACGCTGACAATTCCATTGTTATTGTGTGCAATGACAACCATTACCTCCGCCGAAGACGTTATGTTTTTGTTTGTTTGTCTGTTAGCAAAAACTCTGGTGTTCTGGAACCATCTGGATCCAGGAATCTGTTGAAGGATCCTTCCTCATTGTCAGATAGGGACATTTTCATCAGACGTGTCCAGAAGTCCACTATAGCAGCAGTGGACTGTCTCTGTGGACAAGTGGTTAGTGGGTCTGTGTGTTAACACAAAGGTCGGGGGTTGGAGCCCACCCAGAGACAGAGGGTTGTTTGTTTTATTACTGAAATAAAAAAAATAGAGGTCAGAGGTCATGATTTGTGTAACAAGGTGGCTAACATTTTTTTAATAACTAACTGACTATTAGTGACAAAGTCATGCTTTGATGATCAATGAATTTATTACAGGAGATAAAAAGGCAGAAGGCCTGAGCGTTATCGGAATGGTCATTCTGCTGAGGCGGTGTGTGATTGTTAGCACTTTGTGCTAACGCCCCAACTGATGCATACGCTGAAGAGGACGTGGAGAACGGAGCAGCACGACATTCAAAGGTTGGGGATCATTTCAAGCTGGGTGCTTCAAACTGAGTTTATACGTCCGCTCCGCACCGCGGCTTTAACCCTCCAACACCGACGGCATCACCCGTGCTACATGAAGGAGAAAACGTCCAACGGCTGGGGGAAGGAGGAAAATATTGGTTCCCGAAAGTAAAGAGCAGCCATGTTGCTGTCATTACGGTAATCCCATTTGCTCTGAAGCCAGTGCATCGTTACGGTCAGGACAGCAACTTGTTTGTTTAGTTTGTCAAGAACCTTCTTCTTTTGGACGTCCTCTCCCCCTCCCAGCCCCTCCTTCACAGCAGGTAGAGGAACCGAGTGACACTTCTCATCTTTCACAAACTGTTAGACGTCTTCTGAAAACCGTCAGTATTACAAAGTATTCTAACGTGAATGGCAGCGATAGCGTCAGTATTTAGGGGGTTAATGAGGAAAAAAGTTTTGGTTGGTGGATTTTGTTGGTTCACCCGGCGATAAAAAATTTAAAAAAAATCCATTTTTAAAATTTGTAATTACTTTTAGTTGTTTAAAAATTGAACATTTAAATTCTTTTATCAAAAATTATGAATTATTTCCAGCCGCTGCACGGAGCTGAGTCAGAGCCACGACTGTCACCTCAGGGCGTCACCACAATGTGAGTCAGGGCTGTGTGTGTCTGCGGTGTGTGTGTGTGTGTGTCCTCACACACGTCATAGCTGCCCCACAGAAAACGCTGTGTGGGCACATTTGACGACGTGAGGTGACACGCCGTCTGTTCCCGCTGATCGCCCTCCAGGGTCAACGTGTTCATCAGTCAACAACTCTTCACCTCATCTGCATTAAATAGCCATCAGGGAAATGAGCAGATTTTCGTGGACATTGTCAAAGTCAAAAGGAAACGTGGCTGTAGCCGTCTCACACACACACACACACACGGATTGGTCAAAGACCTCAGAGACAGCAGACGACCCAGAAAGAGATTTTGAACTGAACCAAAACAGAATTTTATCCATCAGGGTGGAAGAGGAGGAGACGTCTCACTGGACCATGACATGTATTCATGTTTGGGACGTCGGACTCACTAACGAGGAGGAAAGATTTTCAATTATGTTTATTCTTCTGCTACATAAACAAACTTCTGACGACAGAACGCTGCATAAACTTTAAACTCTACAACTCCATTTTCTGTTATTTAGCGGTGATGAGGATGTTAGGGACCATGACGAGGATGATGATGACGACGGCAATGCTATTTTTCCACTCCAACAGATGGCACGCTATGATGAAGATGATCTGTTGCGAGATCACGATGCCTGAACAAAGGTTGCAGTGTCCTTCCACGGCGGCACACACACACATAATGATGCCAACATGCCGGCGACGCGTCAGTTAGTTCCCTCACTGTTAACAAATAACAAATAATGATCACACATCCAACAGTAAGTTCAAATTTACCCTCGGAAAATACGATCTACACGACCGGCTGACGACTAAAAATGAAGGCTGAATAAGGAGCGCGTCGCCCTCCGGCTGACAAATGAGGGACTTTTGTTTTGAAGGCGAAGATCCAAACCCACGTTCGTCTTCGGCCGACAGGTCGACGCCTCCTTTTAGGGCCAGAAGGCCTCTGTGACGTGAGTCTGTAGCTGATCAGACGCACACACCCCCCCACACACACACGCACGCAGGCAGGCAGACACACACCAACCCCCGGAATGAATACAAACACTCACTCACTGCTGCCGAGAGCCATTTAGCATCTGCTCCACAGCGAGATGTTTCACGGTGAAGTCATAAAACCAAACTTGTTCCTGGGTTCTGGTGCAGGCGACAGGTAGAAGAAAACAAACAAACAAAGAAAGAAAGAAACAAACATTGTTTGTTGACACTGCAGCGCTACGCCAGCTCTGAAGGTCACACAAACACCACAGGGTGACCAGGAAGACCAAGAACTGACGCACACACGCAATGCACGTGCACACATGGATACATAGGCTGCACACACACTCCAAACACACACATGAATACATACACCACACACATACAAATACATATAATGCAAGTACACGCACGCATGCACACAAACACACTCACACCCAATACGTTAGCGACGAGCCTCATGAATGCCGGCGTTCTCCTCGTTCTCATCTGTCAGTTCAGCCACATGGGTTGAACACTGGATCTTCATTGTCAATGAGGCTGATGCAACAAACCCATGAGAAATGTCGGAGAGAGTGGTGTTAAGATTCAGGACAGAAAAGTACCAGGATGAGTCAGTTAGAAGGAAACGTGTCCAGTCTGGAGACTTCAACTTCACATTCACAGTATTTATGGGTATTAACCTGTGGTTCAACGGAATAAAAGTCAATGTTACAGCGGCAGACAGGAGGGAAATGGGGTGTTTGAGGGCAACGCTGCCACAACAACACAATGGTCCCAAACCATTTGATGGCGTCACTATTTTATCTCGTGTGCTTCAAAACGATGGGAAAAGAAAATATTTGGTGGCAGACTCCAGGGCCGCGTTCTGCTCAAGATAAGGTGCGCAGAAGAGTTCTTTTGGAAAACCTACCGACCATACAGGCTGTCGACGCAAACGACACAAACACACATGCTGGGGATTTAGTTTGCCGCAGGAGGTTTACGACTAATTGAAAGAGAGGGGCGAGCTAATGAGCTTACGAGGACGAAAAGGGGCCACGGCGTTTCTTTCGACGGGTGAAACAGTTCCTTTTCCCAGCGGCTGAACTCAGCTGAAGAGAGAGTCTGCTGCGAGTTTCACACGCACAAATCAAATCCATTCACTCCTTCTTCGAAAACAGGGAGCCGATAACAAATCGGAGACGGAAAGAAAGGTTGATTTCTGGCGATCCCAGCAATGAGTTGAACGGCGTTTAGCTGGCAAAGCTGCCCGCGAACCGTTCTGCTTGGGGGGTGTGGTGGTGGTGGTGTGTGTGTGTGGAGGGGGGGGTCATTTCAGATAAGCCCCTCTCCGCCGGTGCACTGCCACACCCCTCCTCCTGGAAAACCTACAGCGAGACGACGAGAGAAGCATCCATTTTGAGCCTCTACCCCGCTGGCCTCCCTCCGGCCCGATAAGCTCTTCGGAAAATGCAACAGCACATTTCCTCCGAGGTAATAAAAGCAGCACAATAAATACTGTGAATATTACAGGACGGCGCCTTTCCCTTCTTTCACATGCTTCCTGCTCAGAGGCTGCTCCATACGCCGCCGTCATGCATGTACTTTTTTTCCAAACCTCTCCGCTCAAGAGCCTTTGCAGTGTGTTTGGAAAAAGTCAATTTAATACAAAGCTTCAAATCAGATTCCAAACACACAGATGCTCGAGGTGGTAAAAAGCTTTCTGAAGAAATCGATCATCAGTTTCAGTCCAATTGGAATCCAATTAAACCGTTTTCTCTCCACTGCGAACATACCTGCCATCTTAAGCCCCGTCTGTCTTCTCCTTAGTCTACGGATACATAAAGAGCTGTCAAACTTCCTGACGTATCGGATGCCTTCATGAAGTGTCGACTCCTCCAAAGTGTGGCGATGCCCTCGTTCGTACTAACGACCGGATACTTCAGAGTGGAACAGACCAGGGAGGTAAAGAGTTGTAATCAGAGGATGAATGGATCCATCACGGATCCTCCAGAGAGCAAAAGTCCATAAGTCCTTGAGGAAGACTCCGTTTGACCTCATCAGTGAGTGATTGTGTTGTGCAGAATGAAGAAACGCTGCAACTTTCTCGGACTTTTATTCTTTCATACTTTGCAGTTTTGCCGTCTTCATCCACTCACACTTGCCAACACGCATTCACACCGTGATGACGTATCATCAGGAGCTGTTTGGGGTTCGGTGTCTTGCTCAAGGACACCCCGTTAAGGTGGTCATGTCCAGTCTAGACCAACCATTGAGACGTGCAACGCCTTGCAGCACTACAGCTGAGACCTCACGCGACCCCCACAAGAACAGGTGAGTGGCAATGCGCCGTAAAGCAGAACAGCTCAACTCGTGACCGTTTTTTTACAACTGCATGTTTACCCCCACCCATCGTCAGCTCGCAGCTGATCAGAACATTTGACACAGATGGAATCCCTTGACAAGAGACGAGGTGCAACCGGACCGTTCACACGTTTGACACTTTCACACCTTCCTTGTTTGGGTCCGGACGTTAGGACTATCACTATCCGTTAAAACTGAACCAAACTGACAGATGTGAAATCTCCCCCGGACCATAATTTGGACCGCCCAAAAGGGGAGGAGATTCATCCGAATCCGAAATAACTGATCTAGGCTCCATATCGGGCATGATAGTAAATGGTAAACAGTGCTAACTAGCTAATATGAGCGCTTTGGTACCGTGACTACGTCGTACACACACACACACACCTCCTTCCAGACAATCAGTGTCCAGTTCAGGGAGACACAGCAGACGTCAGTAATGAGGAGAGAACGTCAGTAGATCATTGGTCCGCTGGTGTTTATGTAGAGTGAAACCAGAACCAAGGATCAGATGGAGACAGAGGAGGAAAAACACCAACTTTGGTCCAGACTTTTAGGTGTGAAAGCGTCCTAGAACCATCTGGACTCTTGGGTCTGGACCAGGTCACAGCAGTCAGATCTCATGATCCACCTGGGATCAGACTGTTAACACCCCGTCAGACTCTTTGCGGCTCACCCAGATTCTATCAGAGCCCACAGCCGATGTGGGTGAAGTGTCTTAGAAACCGAAGCACTCCGACACATCGGTTGCACTCGAGACTTCTCTCCTTTCAGCTTTGAGAGGAACCATATTCATTCCTCCCTCTTATTCTCATCTTCTTCCCGCACACTTCTTGCCAATTGCATCTTCTGAAATCAAGTGTTTTGGGAGAAAATGATTCAGAGCCCCATTCGATAAAATATTCATGAGTTCTGAAAGACGTGCAGATGGAGGAAATATCAGTAAATAGGACAATTTTCAAATATTCTCTTTGTTGTTGAAGTCAGGGAACCTGAACCCTTTATATTTTCATTCTATACTGATATTTTTTCTCCACAACAGTTTTTTCTTTACATCTGGAAATGTTTTTTAACTGTAACATGGTCTTTCTCTCTCTCGCTCTCTCTCTCTCTCTCACACACACACACACACACTCCCCTGAGTCTGACAAAGAAGTACAATGCTCAGTACAATTATGATAATACTTCAAGACCCACCTCACACTGACACCCTTGTGTAATAATGTTTCTGTTTCACAAAAATGACTATGTGAAAAGTCACTCAATATGTAGACGCACAATCTCATTTGTTGTGAAGAAAACACAAACGAATAAACTGACTGCAGCATTATCTTCACACACACACACACTCTTCTTCACTGCAGACGTCAGATTCATCCACTCTGACCCGATTTACGTATCACAACCGGTGTTTGTTTGAAAGCAGAGGATGATGTGTGTGTGTACGTGTGCTGCGTAATTTCTGTGTTTTAATTCCCAGTATGATTGTATATTTCATTGGTTGAATGAAAATATTTCCCAAATTGCAGCTAGGATGTTCTTTCTTTGAACTGCAGTGATGGTGGGTTGCTGAGCTTTGCAACGTAGCTGAAGAACAACGAGATGCAACGAGTTCAGACACCTAAGTAGATAAAAAGAAAACTCCAGTAAATCATCTTTTAATCAACTTGTTTGACGTCTCCTCATATTTCTTAACCAGGCTCAATGGAAAGACCCATTGTATACGGTGTTTGAGCTCCTGGAGACTGTCACGCTGTCGATCAGTCGGTCCGGGCACGAGGGGGACGTTTCCACAGTGCGTCTGGCAGAGAATGTTTGGAGGAGCAGTGACGACCTTCAATGAACCAACCATATTTGGGCGGCGAGTTTTATGACAACGTTTTAGTGGCGCCGTAAATATTAAGACGGGCAGATGATGAAGACGAAGACTGTAGTCGAGGGTTAACTAAGAGGTGAAGCAACCCACGAGGACAGTAAAGAAATTTCATTTGACGGAAACTCCAAATGAAATTATTCATCTGTATTTATTTCACAGGTGCCTTCGTTCCTTAATAGGTTGATTTTCAAACTCTGCTCTTCTCCTTTAGTGCAGGGTTTTCAACCACAGGATTACATAACCCACCAGCCAATGAGTGAAGCCGATGGCTGTGATGTCATTAGGTGATTGAATGCAAACACACACACACACACACACACACACACACACTGAGTGTACACGCAGCTGGACCTCTTGAACACACACTGGTTGTATTTCCACAAGTCCCACGACAGTTAATGTTGGAATAAATAAGTCTGAGTCACATTTATCAAATGTACAGTGAAAACTAACCAAATCTAACTAAATTACTGACAGTGAACTGGTCGATGACGTGTTCAAAGATTTCCTTGTTTTTATTTGTTTGGTGTGTGATGTTGTAGAAGGAAACATGAACATCAGTGCTGGTCTTATTTTATTACCTCTGACCAGGAGGTTGTTTTTTCTCCAGGGTTTATCTGTTCTTCCGTTGGCAAAGTAACTACAAAAAGCAGATAATGGCGAGCGGCTGCACGACCTCAACCTGCCCGCTCAGCTTCAGCTTCAGCTTCAGCTTTGTACTCTAATGAAATGTTGAGTAACTGCTGCTGATGGACCAGGACCAGATGATTAAATGTTGGTGTGTTCTGGAACCATCTGGATCCAGGAATCTGTTGAAGGATTCTTCCTCATTGTCCGATAGGAACATTTTCAGCAGACGTGTCTAGAACCAGTGGTCAGTGGGTCTGTCTGTCTGTTAACCAAAGAGTTGTGGGATTGCGGCCATGTTTTGTTTTTTTTTCCAAATGAAAAACAAAAAGAAACAAAAGAGCCCAGAGGTTGTGTGACAAAGTTGCTAAATGATTTCTAGTTGGATTTGTAAAACATGTAAAAGAGGGTCACGTTGACATTTTACAATGATAAACGATCCCGAGAATAAATGCATTTCGTCAGACCACCTCCACTTTGCGGCGGCAGAGAGGGGATCAGCTGCCATTCAGCGCTACGAGTTTCTCATTTGCAAAAAGTCCAAGCAGTAATGGCGACAGCAGGTGCACTCATTTGGAACAGAATTAGTTTTGGACACAGAAACAAATGGTCATGGTTCTGGAAAGATGGCGGTTACACAATTATCAGGGTGGAACGTCAGCCACTTACACTTTCTGTGTCAACGGACAGAGCTGCGGCAGAGTGAGCTGGGACGAGGAATGTCGCACGCATCTTCGATAGTGGTTTTTTACGGTGCTCATCTATTTATGGGGGGGTTTCCACTGCAGTTCCCACGCGTGTTTCTAACTCCTTTAGTTGTCAAAGCCGTGATTCGTCTGTCACGGCGCCTCCTACTGGGACATCGATGCATGTGCGTAGCTGCTCATCAAGAATATCTGCAGAAGGGGTCTCTGACTGACGAGCTCTTTGGATATGGATGAAAGGACTATGTTGCTGTCATGGATTTGCTGTTGCAGAAACTCGTCCATCCGAGCAGCCGACCATCTGAAAAATCTGTGTGCATCTGTGATCCTCACTCACCCCACAGCCGCCTTTCCCTCACGCTCCTCCAGAACACGTCCCAGGCTTTGTTGGTGGAGTCTTTCACGTGCTCGCTGAAGGACCTCCGCAGTGGGGGGTTGGCCGCTGTAGCCAGAGCCATCGTCCACGCGTCCGAAAAGATGATCACATCTTTTCACAGAGTTTCCAGGCCGTGTGATCAGCATCGTGGCTCATGCTGAGGGTGTCTTTGACCCGTGCAGAAAAGCATGCGTATGAGGAAGAGGAGCGTGTGTGGGTGTGTTTGGGGGGGGGGGTACACTCGATGCCAAAAGTCTGTATATAATTTATGAAACACTCCGGTGTGCTCATCCCTCTGCAGCATGTTTTCTGTCACACAATGTGGAGAACTGTTGAAGAAATGAGTGTGTGTGTGTGTGAGGATTGTCGTCTGTGTTTTATCTGAAGGTTTAACCTAGAGATCCACGACGAACCGATAACTTGACAACCAGAAAGAGGTGAGGGTAGGAACAATGAAAGATGTAGTGCCTCTAACCTAACCAAGCAGTTTTACAGACATCCTACTGTTGTAATTACAGATTTCATAACTTGCTGCTTCTCACACCGGTAAACAAAGGTGGATTTCACAGCTGTACCTGTAGATTCAATTCAAATCAAGGACAAAACCAAACACCTTCAAATGACTCATCAAATGAAAACTTTTGACCTATTTAAGCGTGTAATAAAAAAACACCGAACAGCACAGGTCCTGGTGAAGCTTACAGCCTCATTTCCATTCATCAGTGGATGGAGGAGTGTGACAATCACGTCCTATGTTGCTGGCAAACATACAACTGAAAAACAGCGACGGCTCCAAGCCCTGATATTCGACGACGGTAAAGGGCTGGTCGTCCAGAGCCATTTCCATGATGAACTCACAGATCAGTTCACACCTCCAGTCTTCTCTGGCAAACACCACGGCGACAGGAGCCAGCGCCGGGTTTGAGGTTAGTAGCTTCTTTAGCAGTGCTGGCGTCTTTGAGTCTCTCACTGCGGGGGAGGTTACAGCAGAGGTAGGTGAAAAGGAGAGCTTGATTTGCTCACCTTAACCTACCTACAGCACAGTACACTAGCTCGGTGATCTCACCTCATTGGAGCCTTTTTGCTTTTATCAGTTACGACCTGTATGACGTCATAATTCCTCAAATATTTATCGTGCACCCGTAGTTTTAGCTGTTGTCTTGACCTGCACCGTGACTATGACTTGTCCTGCAGCACTCGTAAAGATACTCGGCCGATCTGTTGATTTGAACTGGAACTTTACTGGGTCAACTTGAGACTTGAGCAGGTTTCTGTTCAGAAAAACTAAACCTGCTGCAGCAAAGAACCTCGCTGATTGTCATGAAGCTGTACTGTATTGTATTGTATCCGCCCGTGGGAAACCACCTCCATTCGCTCCTTCACCGCTGGAATCCAGTCTAAGGTCTGGGACCCTTTTTCATTCACCTGATTTGAAGCAAAGCGGTCAGATTTCAGCTCATCTGATCAAGCCACAGCGGTAGTTTAAATGACTGTATGTCATTATTAACTAAAAGCCTTTAATCCCCGCCGAGAGCGTCCGTTAGATCGTGATAGGAAGCAGCTTCCGTCTCAGCTGCCCCCCTCGTCGTCTTTGCCCGGGTAGAAATCCTCTGGCACCTTCATGTGAGAACTAAATGAGCTGCACTCACAGCAGTTTTTCTGAAAGTAGCTAATTAAAAAGCTGCGATCGCGCTGCTCACTGTGGAGCAGAGGAGCGCGCCAACACAAACAGGCAGCGCAACACTTTATGTGAACTACGCCCGCGTCGCACAAGTCTTCCTAATGTACACGACCAGCATGACTTGATGGAGTTACTGTGGTAACAAGATCCGCTCAATTTGAGTCGTTGTCAATTAAAGTAAACGAAGAAAACACCTAACAGACGATCTCAGAGCGTCATTTGTGTCACTGTGTCTGCTGAGCAAATTCAACCGTCCAAAATGTCATTTTTGACCAAAAAAAAAAAAAAAAAAATCGAGGGGAAAATGTCGATCTTGTCTAGTGACTGCGGTAACAAGATCTGCTCACTTCAGTTACTGATTGAAGTACATTAAGAATTTGGACCATCGGCCAAACCAATGCTTCTGTGTGACCATGGCCTGAGTTGGACCTGAGTTGGAGCTGACGTGGCCGTTTTTTCTTTCCTGCAGCTACTGGCCAGTGAACAGAAAACAAGCCCCAGTGAAAACAGTGTGTGAACTGTGTGTTATTCCCAACAAGGACTGTGCATGCGGGGAGCAGGTAATCAAACAATCTGATATTTGCTCAGTTAAGAATCTTGACAGTAGCTGAAGTAACCGCCAGTGACCATCAATGACTGTTCTCAGTCATCCCGGTCTGAGTTAAAGTGTAGGCAACTGGACGTGTTTGCTAGCTTGCTTGGTGTGAGGTGAAGACACACAGATAATTGGCCTTCAAAGTTGTGACTCTTCTGACGTGGAGGAACACGTCTGTTTCTTACTGGGTTGGAGACCTGGTGTCTGGTTCGAGGTTGGTCACAATGTGGAAGTGACTTTTCTTTGACAAACCCTCCACTAGGATCCAGGCTGGATGGGTGCTGGATGGGTTTGGACTAGCTCCTGAGTCCTGTTGCCAACAACTTACCTCGCAGGTTGCAGTCCGCCTTTGTTTGTTTGCTTCAATGAGTGTGAATTTTAACACTACACCAGATTTGAGTTGGACGTGTCCCAGAAGTGGTTACACCGTCTCCTCTCCCCACCTCCAGCCGGAGGCTGTGTTGTTAGTCTGGTCCTCTTTCTCCTCGGATGCGGTTGTCACTCATCTTGACGAGCTGTCTACCTCTCAGCAGCAAACACCATCAGTAAATCCTGCACAGGCTCTGGAGGAGGCAGCAAACATCCTCAGCAAGATTCTGGACTTTTCTTGTCTGCTGAATGTTTTCTTTTGTTGTGTTTGGTCCTGTTAATTGCTGTATGGGTCTGAGTGCTCGCCTGGATAAATACTTAGCTCCAGGCTGCCCCCTGATGGGCAGGAGGATTCACAACAACTGGTGCTGCTGTTGTTATTTCACTCTAGCATCACAGTTGATGAAAAAAAAAAATCATAAGTGAAGGTTGAAGCAAAAAAATAAAACTCATTCTCATTATGTCTTGTGGTTTAGGAGCAAACTCAAATAAATCTATACTCAAAATATAAGCATTTTTTTAGATATTGATTCAGGATGAATTTGTATGTTTATGGCTACTTTATTATTAAAAAGAATAATAAAAGAGAAGCCTGAAATCTAAAGCACATCAATGACCTTGAACATCTTGAAAATTGAATGTTCAACAAAATAAATCCTAAATGAATACGTTTCAAATGCACCTAGACTGAAACAAACGAGCATAGATAGGATATACTGCATTAAACAAGTGGGAGGAGCCTGCATTTTTTAAAAATGGGTGACTGATTGTACAACCTTTAAGAAATTGATCAAACTCTCGTTGGTGGTAAAATGACCTGACCTTTTCTCGGGGGACGTTCACTTCCAGGAGTATCTCTCGGCTTTCAGGTGCCTGAGATAACAATGACCTCTGGGATGCTGCAGCCCTTCATGGCCTTGTACTAAAATACCAGTTGCTGTCACAACATGACCTTGAAGCCACAGGTCAAAGGTGAACTTACCACTGAGCGTAAGAGCGAATCAGCACCTCTGCTGATCAGAAGTGCAGGCATTCAGCTGCGGTACGATAGTTCACGTGCATTTAAACATGGAAACATACACAATACCGAGATAGAAGCGATTTTCAGCGCATTGTTCATTCCACTCTGCTGCTGCCACAAGCACAGCACACGTAAAAATGTAATTTTATTCGAATCTTTTAATTTTCAGGGAAAAACTGAGATATACTGAATTAATTTAATGACAGTGAGCACCTGTTTGTTTTCGCAGACACAGACATGAAAATGTGGAGTAAAACCATGGACTGACTTCTAATCTCGCCTTGACTGGACCTGCCCGTGTTGTGTCGAGTGACTAAAGCTCCCAAAATCAATAGTAAACTCATTCTGCTGTCTGAAATCACACCAGGAGGGTGTGGAGTCTGGACATGCAGCACTCTGATATCTCTGTCCACTAGAAGTTAAATAGCTTATATTCCATCTCCACCAACTACTCATCAATTCATCAAGAACTTTAAAAAGTTGAAAAAACGATTATCTGAACATGAGAAAAGCAGCAAAGAAAGATTTCAGGATCGGACCAGTGCTGTGTCTCGAATCACATACTTCCGTTAGTGCACTTCTTTGTAGTACCCTATGCACACTACGTACTTACTCGCAAGGTGCGCAAATTTCGACACGGTAGTACTGTCTCAAATCATGCAGTGTCAACACTCACTCACCGGAAAGGGCGTGGAAATCAAACTTACTGCTGACACGTTAGCTGACACATTTTGTGAACATCAGCCTCACATCTTAAACCACAATCTTGTACAGTGAAGACGACAACTTTTCACACACAAGTAAGGAACAAACGACACGACGTCAACGCCTGAAAATGTGCCGCTGTTTACTAGCTAGCAAGCTAACGTTAGCAACAGCTGGGATTCCATCGGTAGGTGCAATCCCCCGTCATGCCGCCGGTGTCACTGTACGGAACGTCATTTGTACCTCACTACGTCACTAGAGGGTGAAAAATGGACAATGAACTACACTGAACTTTTCACCTGTTTGAGTGCGTGTAGCACACTACGTTTTCACATACTCATTCAGTGTGAACGCACTTATGTACTCTAAATACCCAGTTTAAGAGTAAGAGCACGCAATTGGAGACACAGCACAGGAATTTATCACGACTCATGATTGGTTTGCGTGTGGGTGGTCACACAGCGGGG
>CAAKHB010007595.1:314279-329246 GCA_901007665.1 Aeoliscus strigatus | reverse complement strand
GTTTGTTTGTTTTTGCCATGGCTGCTGTAACTATTGATATCCGTGCGAGCAAGTCAGCTGATAATATTGCTGACAATCAGCTGCAAGGCTGCAGTGGGTAGACGAAGTTGCTGACGAATCAGCCCCTGCTGTTTGGGAACAGCACCTACTTCACTTATACTTGCCCCTAGAGCTGATGGCCACTGACAATCAACACGTCTGCAGTTTAAAACCACTAAAAAGACAAAACTAAAGGAAGTTGACATATGATTGACTTGAGTCAATCTCAAACTGCTTGTTATCGAGCGTCTCAAGGTCTGTAACCGTCTGACTTGGAGAAAGTGGAGGAAATATTTCTGTGAAGGTTCTCAGTCATCCAGGTCATGGTATCTTGCTGGGTTAAATCGTAGGCAACTGGACTTCTGGTGGAGGAAATATTATTTCATTGTTGAGGTTTAATGTTGAAGAAAGAAGACATGAAGTCATTCGATCCTATCATCTTCTTAGGTTCATCCCCATGCTGCTAAATGTGTCTGAAATGCAAAATGAGTGTTGAACCAATACTGAAATGAGTGAACGGGCCGTCCAGTCGTTTGTGTCCATCCAATCCACACAATCCGTGAATCTGAGGTGGCTCAGAGGTCTGGAATCTGGAACGGCTGGTTCCAGGTTATTGGTGTTGTGTTTTAAAACCATAACTCTGCCATGTTTTGTGTCACATGACAGTTACATGATCATTACATTTTTATTGAAATTTAAAAGAGTAGTTTCAGACTTTGTCCGACTGTGTGTGTGTGTGTGTGTGTGTGTGTGTGTGTGTGAGAGAGAGGCCTCAGACACAGTTTATGAGAATTCTTTCTCCTCACTTGCTGCAGTGAATAAGCGTGATCTCACCCTGACACCGGAGATAATGGGGGGGGGGGCGTTGTTTGACTGCACACTTCCCGCTGCTCACCACTAAATTCTCAGCTTAGCTCCATAGCAAATCCTTTTTGTTGCATTTGTCTACCTGCGTTTGTCGCCACAGTGTCCAGCTGAACAATCTGATGGGAGAAATATGCACTTTTGTATTTTATTTTGTTAAGCGCTCAAGTGTTTAATTCATTTTGACGGCAAAATATGTTTTTTACTTCAGCTACTCAAATGCTTTTTCTCTGATCATGGCACACAGGTTTCCAGCTGTGGGCGGGACAGAATAAGATGACTTTAGATGTCTGCTGTCGCCCCTCAGTCAAGCTTCTAATAGTTCTTTTATCCCACAGTCACTTATGGACAACACTCCCATCTAAGACATTTGAGGAAATCTCCCACCAACAACATGGCAGGATGACAGGCAGTATTTAAGAGGAATCTCAGCAGGTCAGGTCAGAGCATGACAGGGAGACAGCAGTGGCTGTGGATGTGTGGATGTTGTATTAGTTTGATTTAGGGCTCGTAGCATTCATCTATGAATTGATTAATATGACTGCTCAAATTAATCACCAACTAATCTGGTGATTGATTCATTGTTTTCAGTGCTTTTTATGAAAAACGTTTAAATTGTCTGATTAAAGTATGATGATCCATTCGCTTTCTAGTTCTGTAACTGGGCGCACCCATATTTACTGTTTCACTGCTAATTTGTTTTTTGAGATAATTGAAATGTTTCTTTTTTGATCAGACAGGTTTTTAAATTATGTATTTATTCTTGCTTGCTTGTCCTTGAGCCCCCTTCAAGGTGCCTCATAGATCAAATATATTAATAATGCATCACTTTTATATAGCGCTCTACTGGACGCTCAAAGACGCTTTACATTGGATCCATTGTTCATTCACTCCACTGACACACACTGGTGCTGGTAAGCTACGTCTGGGGCAGAATGACAGAGACATGGCTGCGACCTCTCCGACCACCATCACACATTCACTCACATTCATACACGACGAAGTGTCTGGCCCAAGGCTGGAGCAGGCTTCAAACCGTCACCCTTCTGGTTATTGGACGATGCTTAGCCTCATGAGCTAATGCCGTTCAATTGTTAATAGTTAGCTGGGCTGCATAATATTATATTATAATATTATGAATCCCAGTTATTCCAAACCTAATCACATGACATCTGACTGTTAGCCAGGTGTGTTTTTAAAATAATTCATTTTGTCTGCGTCTGAATCGGTCTGTCATATGAGAGTAGTCAATCCGTCTTTTATTCAGCGTTACAGTTTTGTGTTGAAGGAGCAGCAGCCACATAGAGGTCTGAGCGTCTCTTTCAGGTTGCCGTAGAAACCAGCTATTTGTTCTAATTTGCTCCATGGCGCTGAGATCAAAAGTGCAGATTAGCATGTGTGTTTGCTCCAACATAATCAGGCATCCGCTCACCTCCATGTTGTTAATTCACAGGGCTGTTCGCTGACACTCTCAGTGTTATATGTGCCTGGAGTGTGTGAAGGTTTGTCCCCCTCCAGCCCCCGCAGCCCCAAAGTTTAAATGCCATTCCTGCTCCGCCTTCTCTGCTTTGTTGAAAAGTTGGCGGTTTGTTTACGGCAGCGCCAGTTTTTGTGGCACAGCGCTCCTCTTATGAGCAGCGAGTGAGAGACTTACCCTCCCCCATCTGCTCTCTCTCCCCTCTCCCAGAATCGGTTTGAAAAGGACAGACGGCCCTACCCATCCTGCAGCCAGTGATGCTCAGTTGGTGAGTACTCATCTTCACTTTCATTGATTTCCGCTGCATCTTTCCCAAATCCGGCTCACGTCCAGTCGGTAAATATCTCTGTGATCAGCAATCCCTCTTCTCCCACTCACTCATCCCTGCCCTGACATATCCAACCTCTGTAGTAGAAGGAAAAGAGCCTTCTTCAGTGAAAGCCTTTTCTTCTGTGTGAATGAAGTGGTTTGAAAGCAGTGGCTGGAGTCTGCAGGCGGGAGCAGGAGAACGGCTGGAGTTCTACTCTCCTTTCTGTTGAGTGGGAGCCAGTGAGTCGGACTGATGTGATGGACAGAAACGCCTGACGTCACTGTCTATCTGCTGATTATTACCAGTCACATGGACAGGAACTGATATTTATATTTATTAATCACCTTATTAAATCCGAGCAGACTTGTGACATCCTCAGCAACAACAATTTCTTAAGTAAGCGCCAACTTTCTTTCTTTTGGTAAATGATTCATTGTGGGTTTTTTTCTTCAGAAAAAGTCAGATTGAAGCTTCTTAAACGTGTATATTTTTGTTTCTTTTCTCTTCTAATGAATCAAATATCTACGGTGTGTTGACAAAACAAAACATTTTCCAACAGTTTCTACCTTTTTAAAGACCAAAGAATGAATTGATGAATGAGGGAAACAATCATTAACGATCTGTAATGATAAAAAAAAATCAATATTTGCAGGGTCCTTCCTGCTCGGACTGATATAGTACAGTAAACTGGTTGAATAACCTTTACAGACGAAAGTAAACAGTCCATGTTACCCCTCTGCTCCACTATCAGCCTCTGGATTTGGCATCCTTTAAAGGCATCCCTGGCATTTGTTTACTATTGTTGGACTTTACTTGCCCAGCAATCACCTCCTCTCTCACTGACTCTGCTCGATTCACTTTTGGACCAATATGTCTTTCCCTGATACATGTGATCAGAGCGAAGCAGCAGCACTCCTCTGTTTGTGTTGGTCCTCTCTGCTCCTCTGGGAAGAGATCAGGGATTCCAGTCGTGGTTGGCATGTTGTCTCCTCTAACCCTGCTGTTGTTTGCTTATATTTAGTTCAGAATGACAATAACCCGGAAGAAAACAAGCTAATCTGTGGCCAGTGAGGGAGAAAAGGATTGGAGAGAGAGAGAGAGACCTCAAGAGAAGTGGGGGACAGGGAACTCATCCTTGCATGGAGATTCTTTTTTTTAAAGGTTTCTGTTGTGGCTCAGAAGGCCAAATTAAGGGAGTATCATTATCCCTGGCAAATTACCACACTGCCTTTGTGGGCCAGCCATGGTGTATTAGGGTGCCTTAAAACGTGCCCATTGAGCACACAAAGAAAGGGGCCACTGGCAGATCCTTGGCCTGGCTGACAGAGAAGGCTTTCACATCCCATCGGAGGGGGTGGTGATGGTGATGGAAACGGTCTCCCGACATTGTCTGGAGCTCTAATAACAGCTGGTGATGTCATCACTTGGCTTGAATAAGCTGTAGGAAAGGTTGGATATGATGACGAGAATATAGCTTCGATACCAGTTAGTGCACCCAAAGGTCTGCTCCCACCCCACTCTGGACTCTGTGCTGCCTGTTGACGACCAAGAAACATGACCAGATAGATCAGAAACGAAAGTGGTAAAAATGGCGAGTATTGACGCTGAAGTGGCAAACACTTGTGACCACAGGCCCACATCCAAATAAGGTGGGTCGTCGATGGGTCACACATGATAAGACTTTACCGATGGCGACCGGCTGTGTTCCTCACTCAAGACCATTGCGTGGATTGATGCCGCAGTCAGGGACTGTTGTCAAGGATTTACACTGGAGACGACTGCGGCGTGATCACGGTCATTCACGTCAATCAGTGTTCACACCGGCTGCGCTGCAGCGGCTTTCAGCACTGTCTATGGAGCAACGGTCGCGGCCGCCCACTAAACATGTGAATTTTCCTATTTTGGCACTCAGCTGTGGATGAGACGCGTCCAAGTTACACACAATACAACACAGGGAATTTTCAAAATACGAGAAGCAGATTTTCAAACTAAATAAATGATAAACGTTTCCTGCTGAAACTCTAAATTGGTGCTAAGTAGCGTGAGCTATCCATTATAGCAGAGACAGCTTGTCTGATGAATGCCAACCTTCCAACTTCAGCCACCAGACAAAAGCCCCAAAACTGCATTTTTCTTGGAACATACACCAAATTTATTTGGACCTCATGAATAGCTTTGTCTTTCATGTTGATTACGAATATCCTGAAAAAAGAGCTCTGTGCTGACACTTTTCCATCCTCTCTCTTTCCCTCTATCACAGGAAACCCACCTTTTTTTCTTTTCCTTTTATTTATTTTACTCTAAGAAGAGGGGTAATGTCTCTAATGTAATTATCAAGGGTAAGGTTAAGATACACCATAGTTTTAGAACATTAATGGGTGCTGCAGTTTAACTCCGTGTGGAATCAGGGGGCTGGATTTACGTGGCGATCATAGGACAGATGATTTCCTCCGGTTTACCTATGAACTGTGGATGACACGTGATACGTCATTAAACGTTGGTTTGTGGAAAAGTCAAAATGCTTTGTATCTTAGGGTCATGACATGAATCTTTGAAACGTAAAACCTGCTTAAAATGCCTGTATGAATGTTTGTGTGTGTGTGTGTGTGTTTCATAGTGTAACATTTGCTCGTTGGTCGATACAATGCTTGTTTACGTGATTACATGTTCACTGAAGAGTAAAAGATCTCAGACATATTTAAATGTCCTACCTTCAGTGTCTGGTGAGTATCCTGTGAGGCGTTCACTGCCTGTTGTGGTTCGTTACGTGTTAGCGGACGGCAGAGGTGAGCAGGTGGTAGAAGTAATCTGGAGTTCTCTGTGTCCGATTAATGAGATTAATGACGAACTAACAGACAACGCGTCTAATACACTTTCTTTGTGTGTTGTTAAATCACAAACATTTGTCCGTCAAATAATTAGCTGATTCATTTACTAGAAAATTGCCAAGAAAACTACTGTAACTACTGTGATTATTGATTAATGGCGGCTTCTTCAAGTGAATGTGATAAATGAATGTGAGCTGAAATGTGCTGCTTGTTAACACGTTAATCTTCTCAGAGGGACAACGTCCCTGGTTCTCTGTGGATCCTGACAAGTCCAAATGTCTAATTGAATATTTAATATTTTAAATATGAAAGGCCTTGAAATGTGAGACAACGTCGACATTAATGAGATATCACAAGGACCCAAATGATTTCACATTACGTGATTGAGCATAAATATTCGTTTCCTCTTCCTGGTTTCATTTACACCAAGTGACCAAGTGATATTTTCCCTGAAAGTAGCAGCTACTGGAAGTAAACAAATCTTTGAACGATGATACTTAGTTAAAGACACTTTAAAGGTCTCTAGGGGAAAAGTCTTAGAACTGATATCATTTATATTTTCCACTGATTTTTTGATGCATTCTCTGACCTATGACAGACACTCGAAGGTTGCAGTTCGAGGCAGGGTTAGTAATTCTGGGCAAACTGAAGCTTTCCTCAAAGTCTGTTTGCCCAGTTTGATAAATACTTTTCTGTACTCCATCTACTTCTGTTGGTACTGATTGGCCTGTGAAAGTGTGTGGTGACCACACCATTTGTCTGCTTGGAAACAACAAAGAAAACTCTTTAACTGCAGCATGGAACACAATGTGTTCATGCCTACAGTTGGGCTGCAACAATTCATCATTTAATCTCTTAATTTGTGACAGTTAAATTAACTGGGATCGAGATTTTTGGTTCATATTAATGGTCATTTGATGTCATTTTTGGAAACACAGATGATTTTTACCATTTTTGAATGTTTTATAGACTGATCAACTCATCGATTGGTGGAGAAAATAGTCCACAGGTGAATCAGTCATGAATAATTGTTTATGTGCAGCTCATCAACACTGACGGTGTCTATTCTGACTTTGCACAGAGCTTGAAACAAATCTTTCTCTTATGGATGGCATCTTCTACCAGCTTTGGAGGTTTAGTGTTGGATTCAAACAATGATGCATTTATAGACGAGGTGTGTTGACTCCGCCAAAAGCAGTCAAACTCTTCCAATAAAATGACATAAAGGGGCTGCTGAAGGAACGGTAAAACTCCCTGAGTGAAAAGTTTTTTCCTTGACTTGTATCTATATTTATCATCCAATCATGTCAAAGCTTTACCTCCATGACTGATGTCTTCTGCTCTCCTGGATAGGTGGGAGAGTTTATTACTTTCCAACATTGTTTCCCGGTTTTATGAACTTGGCTGCAGTAGCTGAGGGCATGGAGGAGGCTTTTGTCCGAGGGCTGCCCTGGGAACTCTGAGCCTGTAAATCCTGCACTGATCTTCGGATCATTAAGCTGTGCCCCTAGTCCTTTGCTTCTTTATCACCAGGCCTGGATTCAGAGCCATAATGGAGGCTAACTGGCTAATGATTAGCTGTCCTCTGCAGAGCTGATGCCGCCGCCGGTCTTAAATATTCTCTGACTGTCTTATCTTCTGATCTAATGTGAAATGACTTGAATGTGAAACTCAGCTGATCCAAATAGTTGTTGATTATAACATTGAGCTACTTGTGGCCTTGAAAACTTTGCAAAAAGATAAAAAAGACGTCTGTGGAAACACAGCTTCACAGTTCAGCTCCTCTGCAAACTGTAGGTTCCTGGCACAGAGACAAAACCGCTAATGGATATTAATAGGGGCGTCGTCCTCCTCTCATAAAGTCAGTCAGTAAACTTTGGCTTGGTTTTGATTCTGTGCAGACATGTGAGTGAATCGATCCTCCTCAGATAGAGAGCTCAAAGATCCAGTTGAGATGGGATCATATGATCCTGTGTGAGGGAATATGATGAGCCCACCGTCATACTGTCACAGTATGATACTCATACAGTGATGGGTTTTATATTTTTGGACCGTCTCATGCATTTTTTCCCCAGCTGCACATAAGAGGATAATCTGATCTATAAACCCTCCTGAAGAGAACATCTGATTAACACATTCCATCCATAATTTCTGGACTGGATCATAATACAAAAAAATACACAAATTCACTTTGCTCCACTGCGTTTCTATTAATAAAATAAATATCTCGGTTGTATTTCGGCCGAGGAAGCGGCACAGATATGACAGATTCAGGAGGCACTCTACTTTCCGAATCAATTTTGCAAAATTCTCTGTGCTTACCAGCTGGCATTTATTGGGCCACAAAGAAAGGGTGAACGATCTGGAATTCGCTGATTTTTTTTTTTTTTTTCCCTGATACTAACTCATGTCAGAGAGACGGTTAATTCACATTCCCATAATTCATCATGGAGAAAATATGGCCAAAAATATTGCTAAAAAAATATTTTTATCAAAGAGGAGATTGTCACACATGTCTCATGATGCTTGATGAGTAATATGAATCATGAACAGGAATTAGGTGTTTACACCAGAAATTGGAGAGTTTAGCAAAATCAGATTTAAAATTTTCAGTTTTGGGCTAAATCACTTCTTCATGCATGACTCCAGGAGAAGCATGAGCATCAGTATATCTGATATCTTACACGTTGGTATTGTGTTCTTTGCAACTTCCTTCATAACTTGATTTAAATAAAGTGGTCAGAATTGTAGAGATATCATTAAGAGAGTATAATATATGAGAGTGTGAGACACTTCCTATGTGCTAATCCACAACTCAACATGTCACTTAGAAAGTGACAAGGAAAACAGTGAGTGATGGACACATACAACTGTGCTGACCACAGACACAAGTTGGAAAGAACGCTCAAGAAGTGAGGATGACTGATTACAATAACAATTTAAAAAAGTGCAAAATCAAATTAAGATTGTGTTACCCAGTCATCCTGAAGGACATTACTACTATTACCACTTGTGGCTTTGCTGAGCGTCATGAAAAAATAAAATCTTACTGTCTGGAATCTGCTGGAATTAAAGTTGCATTGGATCAGTCGCAGTATCAGCCGCATTCATGCAGCAAGCATAATCCTTCGTTTACACATTAAACTGTCGTGTCACCCCTCCAATACACATCTTTAAATCCCTCTTTACTGTGTTAACATCTTTGAAATCCTATTAGAAGTGTTGATGTGTTTGGGGACGACCTCACCAGCCTCACCTGTATCTGACTTGGTGAGGCTGATTCTTACCTCCTGTGTAAGTCCACTCTGACACTCCACGGCCCGTCAGGTTTGGATTCTCATTCTCTAAACCCGCTGTTTGCTGCTTAATCATTCAGTACGGATTAGTGGCACTGTGTGTTTTCTAAATATAGACCTGAACTGTGTGCTTGCTGCCCCTGTTGTGGGGTCAGATGTAGCCCACCAGGCCCTCAGCCAGCGGATCACTCAACAGCTACTCACACACATATGCTTGTGTTGTTAACTCGCCCTTTTTTTTTTCTACTTTTCTTTTCATCCACTTTGCCTGTCTTTGTTCCTCCTCTTCTGACTCTTGCCGGTCACAACAAAGACATTTCATATGGATAACATAAAACTCAAGGAGGTGGCTGTCAAAGTAAATCACTTCCTGTATTGAGGAGGAAACAAGGCTCTTCTCCCAAAGAAAAGGGCAAACAGTCTTTTTTTCACACCCAATCACTTTCCTTTGACAATTTTTACTCTTGCGGGGACAATAGGTTTGAGGTTAACCCACTCTGAGAAAGCACATTACCCATTTCCATCACAAAGGTGTTTGGAGGACACGGCTGGAGAAATAAAACATGTATAAAAGGAATATTGAAGCTCAGAAAGCCAATAATAAATAATTGATGGCTGCCAGCCTTAAACATCTGGCCAAATGTGTGCCGTGGCTGTTCAGAATGTGTTTTGATCATTATGCTGTTGTTGTTTTTTCAAATCTCCACGGACATTGAAATGTGGCAGCGGGCTGCTGCTGCTGAACTGACGCTCAGATGCTGTTTGTTTGTGTCTTTGTGTTCTCGTTCGATATGTGCGTCCCCAACACAGTGCTCCCTCGCTCCCCTTGAGGTACGTTCAGCCTTGTGTAGCCAGGTCGAACTCTACCTTGAAGCATTTACTTCCTTGTGTAATCCAAACAACTTGGCACATCATGGCACCATTTCTTTGCTACGGGCTGGTGAGAACGACAGAACATGAATCGAGGAGATGGTATAGCTGTGTGAATTGCTCTGTATTGGCATGTATATGTAGAGCAGGGGTGTCCAAACCGGTCCTCGAGGACCGGTTTGGACACCCCTGATGTAGAGACCATACATCAGGGAACCACTGTAACCCTAACTGACTGAGCTGTTCCAACATATAAAATAAAAAGAAAACTGAAAAGAACTTTTTTTTTTTTGCACGTAACAAAATTCACTTGTGTGATGCACAATGCTCCTATGGCGTCATAGTGAGATGCATCAAAATAACTCTGCGCTGGTGTGGTCCATCACACACGGGAGACAAACTCAAACTAATTTCCAGAAATAAGTCGGGACTAAAAGAAGTTCTTGTGCTTCTTTTAGGTTTTGCCAACTTCCTTCAGGGATGGAAGCTGCTGCTTGCATTATATTTCCATGAGTTCCTTTCTATTATTAGAAGCATTCAGGGCTTCGGGGGTTGTTTCATTGTTACACCAAATCTGCTAGGCTGCTTCAAGGGATACCTCTGAATTGTTTCAATCCAATTTTAAATAATACAAATTGCTTTATCGCACAGGCTCTCACAGCAGATGAGTGCGGCTTTTTCCCCATCAGTCAGTCCAGCTGCTTGTGAGATGGAAGCACATGGTGGCTGTGAAGATAACTGAAATAAATAATTTACATAATGAAATTTGTTGCTGATGCATCTTAATCAGCGTTGACATTTTGGGACATTCTCTCTCTCTGGCTGCCCTTCACGCTCCACTATGACCACTAATAGCAGTTGTGTGCGTGTCAAATTTACATCTCTATTCACTTGGGCTCAGGTCAAGGACGGCAGGGAAACACGCTGTAAAGTCTCAGGTCAGTGTTGGAGGGTAGAATGGGAGCAAGCAAGCAGCTAACACAGAGGATATTGTCCATCATAAATCTCTTCTGTACATTAAAACAGCAAATCGTGTGTGTGTATCAATGTCCTCTGGTCTACTTTAATAACAGCTCTGATTCTTGGATCTAGTCCTGTTCCATGCAGAAACTGATATGTGTAAACATTTGTTAAAAGCAGTTTAGGATTACTTCATTTGAGCACTTCACAATGGCAAAAGTGTCCTGAAACATGGCCTGGAGCTGGACCTGACAAATAGCAGGAGACAAAGACCTGCTCATTTTCAACTTGTCAAAACAAAACTCACGAGTGTGACATCTGCTCTCTGACACTTCCTGGTCATTTATGTCTGAGAACGTGCATCAGATGCTGCACAGGTTCAGTGCTGGGGCTAAGGCACGTCTACACTCATCTTTCAGCTGACGCTGAAGCACAACTTATCTCAAATTTGCTTCCTATTCCATCTGAAATCACCTTAAAGACGTGTGGATTTCAGCCTGCCAGTCATGTTCTCTTCTTTACTGAGTTGCCAGCCTAGCTTCCCTTCCACATATCGAAACAGGATTACATGTAATCCTTGTTTTCTTACGGGATGACCTCTTTCTTTGTTGGAATTGAGTTTCTTTGCAGAATTAATTACTCTGAGGTTTGAGGCTGAGAGAGATTTCAGCCTCTGGTCCTCTGTGTCTCACCACATGTCGGCGAGAAGAACTGACAGTTGTTTTTTTTTAATATTCTCAGTGAAAGTAAGACGTGTACATGTTTACTGTGAATATTCTGGTGTACCCAATGGGCTAAAGCTGAGGAGGTTAGCATTTCCTCCCGTGATGTGCCGCCCCCATTTTTTAGCCAGGGAACAAATTCCACCTTTATAAGAGGCACAACTGAAATCCACAAACATATTTGCTAATGAGACACTAGATCTTGTACTGAGGGTGGATGTGACTGATTTATTATAATAACATGCACAACCTGTTTCAACCTCAACCTGTTTTGTTGTTAATTTGCAGAACTAATGAGAAAATCAACCAAAATGAAGAAATCACTTTGGTGACTGTGTTTTGCGAAGAAAGGAGGCAGCATGTTTTCCCGCTGTGGTTGGTCTTATTACAATCATGAGATGGCCCTCTCAGAAGCGTGGTGGTGGTGCCGAGATGAGATTGGATTATAAACCCACCAATAATAACGCTTTTATTTTCATCAGCAAATTTCCTGGCATAACGTCTGGGTCATGCTTCAAGTTCACTGTAACGAGAAATTGTGTTGTGAGACCACATAGCAATTAAAACAGGATGCAAGATGTTGTTCCCTTCAAATTACATCACAATGGATTTAATTAGAGCTGCCTGTTTTGCAAAGCAGCAACGTTGCAAATAATGTCAAGATCGTCTGTGTTTGGTTTGTGACAGGAAGTTCCCTCGCTCCCTGGACTGTAATCAACGTTCACAGAGACATACATGAGTGACAGAACAAGACGGCAGCTTCGTTTGGGAGACATGAAGCATTCTATGAAATTTGAAATGCAGCACATGATCCGCTGTAGCCTCTTTGTTCCACTGTGTTTGATTTTAACGTGGGATGAATATCATTTCAACAATTTACATTCATTGATCTTTAAAGGACAAAGAATGTTGGCATGTATAATGTGTTTCTTGAAAAGCATCCAGGGTGAGGTCTGGTTCAGTTGTGAGACCAACAGTTAAAACAGGACTCCCATTTGCAGTCCGGTGTTTGTTGGAGCCACAGAACACTCTGACCTTTCTTCTAGCAAGACTTCATGTCAACGGATAAAGTACTTGATGTAATGTCAAAAGCTTACTTAGGTTGAAGTAGAATACTCATTGGCTAGATGTGTCCTCCTCATCATGGAGGATACAGGATCATCGCGTCCTCGTTCGTTTCAGCCTCACACTGGCACCTGCTCTCAACTCTAACCAAGTCTTACACAGATGCAAACATTGTAAAATGAGAAGGTTGCTCTGTTTCAAATATTTGGTGAATTCCAAACTACAAACTAATGTTGAGTTGTTTAGTCAGGAAGTAGACTGATCCCAGATGACCAATGAGCGAATCAGATAACTCACCGCTTGTGTATTTTGACCCTCCTTCCATGGTCCATAGAGGTTTGTGGTGTTTTTTTTTAATTTCAGGATCATTTTTTCATGTGCTTTGCAGAAATGCACAAAACCAACATTTCATTCTGTCGATGATCCTGTGTTGTTGATTTTACAGCGTCAGGACTTATCCTCACTGTTTGAATGCTTCAAAAAGGAAATGGTTCTTCTTAGTCGAACCTCTGCCAGTTTAGAAGTGTTGTACACCTCTGACAGCTTCAAGTGTTCCTTCAATCGTAAATCCCTCGCCCCAACACTTCCTCTTCCTCCGCCTCCAGTGTCAGTGAGAGCAGCCACATGCTCAACAATTGTGAGGTTGGTGAACTGGAAACATCAGTCCAGTGTACCACCTTTTCTCTTCTCATGCGTGACATCAGTAGGATGATACAATCTGCATTTGTCTTAGAAATCATCTTCCTCTAACAAACTGCACATCAGATACACATTTTCCTACTCTGCGTGTGCACGGAACCAGCATCTCTTCCACAATGCTTTCCTCCGCAGACGGTGCAGGGCAGCTATTGTTTCAGCAGACAAGCATGTCAGTGTTTTCCCAGCGCCTGTGTTGTTACAGAGGAACAGATGCAAGAATGAGCTGTGCAGGAAATTAGAGATGAGAGTCAAATTAAATGAAAAACCTGAATAAATTGGACACAGAACCTCAGCGATCACACAGTTACTGAGGGGCCGTATCGCGTGTGTTGTGTACGTGTTCTGATGCAAGCAAGCTTTGCCTATGTTCTCATCCGGTGTGACCTTTATCAAATAAAGTAAATAAAACCAAACTGTGAGCATGGACTGCAGCTTGCTTGTTCCACTGTTTGTGACTGTTGGGAATGCCAGCGATGGTGCTAAGTTGGGATAATACTGCAATGCTGACATTCTAAATGCAAGCATATTAAGTGAGGTATAACGGAGAGTCCAGATGAAGTCACAGAAGTGACATTTTTTATTTTCCAGCTGCTGGCTCACTTCTACAACTCCTCCTTCCCCCTCCGTCCTTTGTTTCTTCTTCTACTCACTCAGTATCTCTAGGCTATGGTGGCACAGATTACTAGCCTGGCAAACACGACCGAACATCAAGATGTTGGGTCTGGGCACGCATGTGTCTGGGTGGGACAAATGGCTGTCTTTTAAATTCCCTCAGCACGCAATAGGATAACGAAGAAGGTGACATAATCAGAGTGCTGGACAAGAGTCCATGGGCAAGCATTACGCGTATGACATGTTGTAAAAAAGCTGAACTCAAATAGTTCAAAGTCGAAGCCAGAGCCGACTTGAAAGACTGCAGTTCTCCAGCAGCAGCCATCCTCTTTATTTACATGTGGCAGAGACCGGCAGGGATGACACGCAGAACGGTCACAACTCGGTTGTCATTATGTTAAGCCTCCATAGACTATTTGATTGGACCTACCAGAGTTTCTACACCCACCCTGTCTGCAAATTTCATTTGCTCCCACTTTGGTGCATCTTCTAGACTAACAAATGACGGTATCACATCACGTCCCATACTGTCTAGTCGTGTCTTTGCATTGACAAAGGCAAACACGATAGCATCATGTTTGGATGATGTCATCTGGTTCTTGTAGGTTGTTCTCTAGTGGTGTCTGAGAATCTCGTGAGGTGTGAAATGTCCTGACCAGAGCGAACCTTGTTCTTCTTCTTTCCACCTCAAGCAAACAGACACACTTCTGTTCTTGCGCAGTATGTGTTTTTACATAAAGTTCAAACAACAAAAGAGGTGCTTCTGCTGAAGTTCTGTGTGTGTGTGTGTGTGTGTGTGTGTGTGTGTGTGTGTGTGTGTGTGTGTGTGTGTGTGTGTGTGTGTGTGTGTGTGTGTGTGTGTGTGTGTGTCTGTCTGTGTGTGTATGTGTGTCTGTGTGTGTATGTGTGTGTGTGTCTGTGTGTGTGTGTGTGTGTGTGTGTGTGTGTGTGTGTGTGTGTGTGTGTGTGTGTGTGTGTGTGTGTGTATGTGTGTGTGTGTGTGTAGGGGGATCAGTATATGTGTGTAGTGTGTGTCTGTCTGTGTGTGTGTGTGTGTGTGTCTGTCTGTGTGTGTGTGTGTGTGTGTGTGTGTGTGTGTGTGTGTGTGTGTGTGTGTGTCTGTCTCTCTGTGTGTGTGTGTGTGTGTGTGTGTCTGTGTGTGTGTGTGTCTCTGTGTGTTGCAGGAGGTTTGTACACTGCTGTTGGCAGCAGGTCTGATGGGAGA
>CAAKHB010007595.1:283406-314259 GCA_901007665.1 Aeoliscus strigatus | reverse complement strand
TAAAGTTTTGCAACCAATCCCCAAAAGCTGAATGGCGGCATGATGAATGCCTGCGGCTAAAATCCAATAAGATGGGTTCGGTGGGAACCCCCCACCCCCCACACACCTCATACTTTCTCTGCCAGACCCTAGACTAGTCACTCATCCACCAGCAGGGTTCCAAATCAGTTGTTTGTTCGAGGCGGATCAATGCTATGTAATCATCGGCCCATGGATGGAACACGTCCTACCTGGCTGCTGGTCTCAGGGAGTCTGTGCTGGAGGTCTGAGCTTTCAGTGGTCGCTGTCATCAGCAGAGACTCATCAGACACATTAGCTGTCTGCTGTTGCCTCCATTGTGCTGTAAGATTGCGCAGCCTTTAAAGCCTTTGAGGGCTTTTACCAGCAGCAGCAGCGTGAATGAAATAAGAGCGCACTTAATTGCATTCACACAGGACTCACACCGGATTCCTGTGTTACTACTCAGCCGCGTGCTGACTTACTGCTCATGTACACATGTGGCTTATTGTTTTTAAAGTTTAATGGAAGAATTATGAACACACAGTTGCCCTTTTGGAAATTGTCTCAGACAAATGGGACCTTTTAAAAAAAAGGTCCCACTGTGAACTAAAGAGAAAACAAAGAGGCTGAACAGTCAGAGTCACTATGTTAGGTTGCAATACTAAAATACAAAATACTAAAATTCTCCACTGAGATTCCAAAAATGAATTTCACTGAATTTCACTGTAGCTAATTTGCAAAGCTGATTGAGACGTCATGCCACAGACAGTTGGTTTGTTGCTCAGGAGTGAGGAGAGGAGGAGGAGGAGAATTTACCACCCCTGCTCTGTGAGATTCCCCCCAGCGTTCAACAACTCCAAACATTGGCTCTCATATCTGGTGTTAAAAGTTTGCTGCCACACAAGGAGCAGAGTAAAACAGGAGGAACGCGACAACAAGAACAATAGAAAAAAACAGCATGCATGTTAGCCACAGTGCAGTCACACCTCATGAACCCGATGAGCAAAACTTCACAGGCCTGTTTTCATTTTCTATATTTCCTCTGATTCTCACACTGTCGGTTGTATTGTTGGAAACCACAACCGTTGTTTTCACCTAGTATGCCTATCCAAAGAATGTGATCAGACATAATGCTCAATCTAAATGCACAATGTCTGTATAAATTGCTTTTTCACAGTGAGATGAAAATCAAAAGCTGTTGAGAATGTATCTGCCAATTTGTTATCCACTCTGCATCATCTGCATAGTCTCTCCAACTTGCAAACAACATGCAAGGGGACAGTCGAGTGGTCTGTGTTGTGGTTGGATGAGCTCAGAGGTGTCATCCAAGCCTGGTCTCTCACATAATAACACAAACATACCACAGACACATCACAGTTGTTCTTCAGGCTGTAGTGATTAACCATCTGGCGCAGTTCAAAACCTGGGGAGGGCTCTGGAGATAGAGAACCCCGTTTCCCCAAGATTCTACTTATTGGGTGACCAAACACAAATAATGGGAGTGTCAAAACATGACATTGTAGTTATAGTGGTCGGGATGGTCACAGCAGCCCGAGATATCCTCATGTTATGGAAAAGTACACCCCCACCGGACTATAAAAAATGGATTGAAGCTATGACAGAAATAGTGACATATGAACAGATGCTGGTGAAGGGTGGGAGGCGGCTATGGCAGTGTCTCTTTCCTCCTGGCTTGTGAGAACACAGGACGTTTTGAGGGGATGGTATAGCTGTGCTAAATATACTGTACACGGTTTATCTCAGGTCCTAATTTGAGGGTGTGAATTACTCTGTATATATATATACATGCCAATACAGAGGTACCAGACACCAGGGATCCACTGTAACACCATCCAACTGAGCTGTCTGTATGTATAAAATAAACACAGATACAAACCTTAAAAACAACAACAACAACAACAACAATGTGACGTTACTATAAGAGGCCTTGAGGGTGGATCTGATCGATGGACCTTCACCAAGTCCTGCACTAGTAGCAGAGCGAAGCAGACACACATGTTTTAGCGGTGATCAATATTCACCCTTCTTGTGTGGAACACTGTGAAAAAGCCATGAAGATGCAGCAGTACCAAATATCAGAGCATCACGCTGAGGTACACACAGTCTGTCACTGGTCGGGCTGCAACAACAAGTAATAATGTTACAAAAAATTGATGTGACTGTTTTCTGGTTTCTTTGGTACTTGAATATTGGTCATAACAGTAAACAGAATATTTGTGGATAGGGGACAAGACAAGACATCATTTGATGTCGGCCAAGAATGTACTTGTTTAATTGTGAAGAACAATCCCCAGATTAATTGATGTAGAAACTACTCAGCCCCTCATGGCATGGAGCCATGTCTGCAGCTTCCAATGCAGATTGACCTGTGATTCCTAAAAATATGTGATAAATATTCTGTCATATCCTGATGCTGCTTTGTTCTCAGTGCATACGTTTATCATATTTGTCCATGAGATGACAATCTAACATTTCCAATGGAGTTCTGATTTGTTGTCCTCTTCTTCATCAGTCCCAACCACTTCCCTCGTTAAATCTTTTCCATCATTAGAATTCTCAGGTGCTGAGCAAGAAGAAGAAGAACGTTACTAAACCTCCTTGTTCACGTCCTCTCTGATTGTAACGCACACATTGTGAAATGTCTACTGGTGTGGTGGCTTTGACCGACTGCCAGTTTCAGCAATCAGCTGGTCCCCGGTGTAAACAACAATAGTGACAGCCGCTGCCTGAACGCACTCAGCAACAAACGTGGCTGATTGTATCCACAGTTTAATAGGTTTCTGCTTGTAGTCAGACAATGAGCTGCAGCAAAGTGAATGTGTAGGTTTGTTCCTCCTGCGAAGCAGGTTAGAGCCATTTCACCCTCGTCTTGTCTTCAGGTCAGCTTGACGCGGCCACATTCATGGTGCCGTGGCTCACACACACACAAAATTACATTTAATATTCACACTTTTTATTTTAGGATGATTTTATTTTAGGACAAAAGGTGAACATGACATGGGAAGACAACAGCAAAAACATTCAAGAAAACCATCAACAGCAGATTATTCTTTCATGAAAATATGGATATAAATAATAATTTTCCAATTTTCTTCCAAATACTACCCAATGTTCCTTAAATTGTGTGCTTCATTCTTCGTTCACGTTCATACGCCTGTGAGAGACAGCTGACATTTGCATTGATCCGCCAGGCACTCAGATCTGCTACATTCCCGTGTGAGCTGCCGTGTCAATTAAACGTGTGGTCCGCTGAGCTTCACCGAGCTGATTCGTCTACTGGGGCTTCATGGGAAGACACAACAGAATTCATAATGAGACCCACGGATGAACAGAACTCAGTTCTCATCTGCGGTAACTCACTCACTCAGCACTCCGTAATAATTGATAGCGCTGAAACAAAAGACAAGTGTAGCTCACTCACGGAGGATTTTTTTTCAGTGGCTTCTAGGCGATTAAAGCGTCTTGGGGTATTTTGAAGGGGAAGGGGACGTGTGGTCTGGTGGAGGCAGACCACACGTCTCCAGCTCGGACAGGGAGTGAGGAGAAGAGGCTTTTTAATGTTTAATCTTCCAGCTTAGTGTCTGAGGAGGAGCAATGAAGAATGTATAATTCACCTGCTATATATCAAATATATATCAAATCAAGTCTTTTACTTTCCGAGATTAGAGTCACAATGATGCTGCAAAGTATTTTTGTAGAGTCACTGTAAAGAATATCTGTCAAATGATCTGTATGATAGGTTGGAAGCTAAATCCTAGATAACTGAATAGTATAATAGTGTTTTTACGTGGTCTTATCGATCATTTGCAGGTCTATATGTCCAGGACAGACGTGAATGAAAGTCCTTGATATGTAGTTAAGCAGCGGCAACAGTGATTCACTGCAAAATTCAACAATTCTTACTAGGAATATTTGTCTTATTTAGAATCAAAATGTATAATATCTAGTCATAAAATCTCTTTACACTTTAAATAAAAAGAAAATGGAACTTGTTTTTGGACAGTATTCACTTGTTTCAAGTAAGTACAAAAAGTCTGCCAGTGGGATAACAGTTTTATTTCCTTGTAATAAGACTTGTACCACTGGCTACATGTACTTCTGTACTTTATTAAGTGAAAATTAGTCTGAAACAAGTGAAGATTGTCTAAAACCAAGTTATGTTTCAGGTGATCTGTCCCATTTGCAGTGGAAAGAGATTTTATGACTAGAAATTATACAATTTGATAAGAAATAAGACAAATATTCTTTGTATTCATTGTTGACTTAGTTGGATTTTTGCATTGTTCACCATGGAGGACTTACCTGAACTTTGAGAGATGTTATTGATACCTACCACTGACAGAGGAGAACCAAAGGAAATGAACAAGAGTGACCGAACATTTTTCTCCATACAAAGTGAGAGATTTTCTGGGACGTGTTTCACCTGGTTTTCTTGTATTAGCTGGAATTGACTCCTTCCCACCTCTCTGGATAAAGAAGCAGATGGATTGGGAAGGAGCTGTAATGTTGTCCAGCTAGAACCTCCAGAACAACTTCATGTCCTGCCTGCATCACTGTGGCTTTGCTCATCATATACACAGTACCAGCGATGCGTTTAATCCAGATTCCCTCTGAAGTCAGATGCAATAAACCTGCCCCGTCACACAGTGCAGCTCAGCCTTCTGTTAGTTCTGTCTGTTGTCTGCTCAACTTGATTACAACGGGACGTGTCGTGCGTGAGCTAGTGGTGACTCACTTGTTGGTCCTTTGATTCTCCTCGCGCAGAGAAAAGCAGCATGCGTTGGAAATGGTGCAGCGCTCGTGGTGTGTGCAGATGTGCCAGCAGGCTAAAGTTCACCCACACAGCTTTTGGTTGATTTGTGGAGCTGGTGGGAGATTCCTAAGATGGTTTGTGGGCCTTCATCTCCGTCATGTTTGAAGTGAGGAGATAATCGTGTGCCTCTTTCTTTATGTTATCAGCTGTTATCAGTGCAGCCGCCATCACCCTGCTGTCTCTGTAACTCCTCACGCTGACCTGTTTACAGCTCTAGAACCAAGCCAGGTCCTGGAAGATGGCCAGCACGGCAGCACGGTCTTTGAATGGCTCACATTGTGCAGCGTTCTGGGAGAATGTTCTGGGGAAGGGGCGGTTTCATACATGCAACTTTATTGTTGTTCCTTAACATGTTAAGTGTGTGTAAGCATGTTTATGCAAACACCGGATAAATGTAGAGAAAATCCGAGCTCTGCGGTGAGCACCATTTTTAAAAGGAATTAAATTGTAACAATCAGGGTGGAAAGGGGTAAATCAGCAAAGAAACATACAATCTAACCAACAAACAGACAAATAAAACAAAATCAAAGAAATACACAAAAATCAAGACAAAAGGAAACGTAACAGACCCGGTTTGTCTACATAGCTGAAATGCATTTTCTCTCGAATTGCACGGATTGCTTTTATTTTGGAATGTCCTGTTTAGGCAGATGTCCATCACATTTCACCAATGTAAAGGAAGGAGAGAAATTGGTAAATAACTGTTTATTTTTATCTCTCTTATGGGTTTTAGCACCCGCCAAAGATTTATAACTCACCTGAACAATTCCAAGCTAACGATGTAAATGTGTTATTTCTCTTATGGTGATGTTGTGTTTTCTTTTTGTGGCTAATTAACAGAATGACCACTGACTGTTTAAAAATAAAACAAGTTTAGTTTTTCTATTTATGTGCTGATAATCATATTCAGACTCCCAATCACCAACCAGTCCTAACACCATATATGTACAGGAAATTTATGTATTCATTTATTTAGATGATTTTATCACAGCCCTGGTTTATATTCCTAAAGAGCAAACAGGCAGCAATAAAATAATTCAATAATGTCCCTTATGTGAAATGACCTGCAGTGTTTTGACATTCGACTTTCTACATTATTGTCCATGATTACTTTAGCAGCAATGCATCCTTGGGTAGATGTTTAGTCTGTAAGAGGAAATCATACACAAACCTCTCCCGTGTGAGTGAAACTGGATCTCCTCTGTTAATTATTCCAGCGCCGACCGATTTGAAGGCTTTGGACTAATAAATATTGCTCACCTTTGCCTCTCTGGCGCTCTGTTCTTGTTTTAATAGATAACACAAGCTGAGAGAAAAGCTCACAGCTTTTCTCTGTGACCTTTTGGCGCTCCAATTAACAACCTCCGCTCGCAGCATCAGCCACCCTCTTTTGTGCCCCTGTCAAGCCCCATTGTTCAGAAAGGACCTTTTGTTTGAGCAGTTACTCATGTCCCTCCCTTTTTGTTTCACTAATAGCCCATCAATCCAGGCACTGTCCCTCTGACCTCTGACACGTCGCGCGGTTGAACGAGCTGCGACTCTTCGGGATGGAAATCATATCAATACGTATGTTGCTGAGTGGCAGGACACCTCTTCTCCTTCTCCTCACTCGAGATATTCGCTCATCACGTCCTAATGAATCACATTCCGGCAGTGATGACGGTGGAGTCTCGTGGACAAACTCTGTTCTGCTGCTGTAATAAAAATTTCAAAGGTGCAGAATGAACTGTGGGATTAAATTGTGAGATCTCGCTACATCGAGCCCACTCTGGCGAGCAGCTTTGCTCGCAGATGCGTAAGCGTTGGCTTAAATTGAAAAGACCTCTGATGCCCTGCGCTCCTTAACCACTGTAGCTGGGTTAGATCAAATCAATATGCACCCGAGGGTGCTGGGTGCGCACAATGAAACAGTATCAGGTCGGCGGAGGGAGAAACACAGCTGATAATATCACATTATGGTTCCTGAATGAACGTGTGAGACTGTGTGACAGCACCAAGTGAAGTCGTAATAGAGTTTCTGAGGACAGACGGAGTGTATTATCACACACCTTCTAGATGCTGCGTTTCTACTATGTCCTATTGACATTGTGTTACATTACACAGTGACCATTGTCTAAGGCCGGGTTCACACGGACCAAAACCATCTTTGTTTCCTCCATCTTCCTTCAAGAATATTTGCATCTAAATGGATCCGTTGTAAATGACTGGACGGGCTGTGGTTCATAGTCCAGGCCTGCAGGTGGCCCCTCGAATTCACCGAAATCAGAGAAGGAAAGACGGTGGAGCGGCACTTCCACATCTGTCGAGCCAATACAACCGTCTCAATGCTGTTTTTTGTCCAAGAAAAAGTGAGCGGAAAGTGATGCCGATCTTGCTGGAGTTACTGCAGTAACAAGATCTGACTCACTTTCAGTCTCTGTCACTTGAAGTTAACAAAGCAAAACACTGACAATCGGGCAAAAAAATGCGAAACAGCGGCGAGATTCCTCGCAGAGCTACGGAGACAGACACAGTAGATGTAGAGACGCTCACGGCTTTAATGAGGTAAGATCGCCATTTTCACTCATGAGACCAGGTTTCAGAAAAGTGTGTTTGTAGCCCGTGAGTTCATTGGATCCATTCGGGCCATCGGCCTAAAGGATGCAAAACGTGTGAAATTTACAGAAAAAAGTGTCTCTGTTTTAACATAGGCCTAATAGGGGCCGCAGACTGTGAGAACCATCACATTGTGTGTGTGTGTGTGTGTGTGATTACAGTAAACAGGAGATGATCTGATTTACATTGTTTACATTGTCTGTTATTTTTGGCTGTCCTCTTTTGGTAGAAATAAAACATTTGCTCGAGCAGAAACGAACCAGGAGTCTACGAAGATAGAATTGGTTACTTTCAGACCCCTCTTATCCCTTTTCACTGCGCGCAAACACACACTCACACACACACACACACAGACAGAGGAAGATGCCCATTATGTCCACCAGCCAGCCATCATCCACTGTCTCAGCTGACAGTGCAGCAGAGCCATGGGAGTCGATCAGATGTTGCTCTCCCTCCGGCACAGTGATTCCACCACAGCCCCTGATTCAATAGGGGAACATAATCCACACAGCACCCACCTACTTCACCTCATCAGCCCCGTCAGTCATGTGCTGTCTCCCCCCAACACACCCTGCATTATGAAGTCTGAGGTCACCCTGTCATCACAATCCTCTCTGCGCACCTTCTCAAGCCTGACCGAAGCGACTCAATAACAAGAGTTGCCCTCTGTGACCCCTTGGCCGTGCTTTTTCATCCCCATGAAAGAGGAAAATCCTATCCTCAGCATAGACTCCTGCGCAGCTCTGTTCCCTCGTCATGACACGTCATCACACACCACCCCCTCCATCTTGTCTTTCTCCCGTCACTACGTGAGCCATAAAGAATTCCGTGGGGTCAAGCTATTGAAATGAATTAGACGTGGTCAATGTAGCACTGGCAGGATCCTGAGGCCAACGGAGGTTGAGCAGAGTGGGATTATCCAACTGTAGCGAGGTCTTTGGCTCTTTATTGCTGCATAGAAAGGTCTCACATCGCATCAGAAAAGACGCTCAGCAGAAGTTCCCAGATTTCCTCAGACTGATCTCGTCTATCTTGTGTTGGACATCTTGAGGAAACAGGTGTTACTTCCTCCTGCGTGAGAGGGTGTTGGTTTGTCTGTGCCATGAAAGCCAAGGACTGGCACACAGATCTAGGCCACGTTCCAACGGAGATGTTTCGTTGTGTGGAATTTATCTTATCTTATCTTATCTTATCTTATCTTATCTTATCTTATCTTATCTTATCTTATCTTATCTTATCTTATCTTATCTTATCTTATCTTATCTTGCCAGCCTTAAGGATGAGTGCTCGGAGAGTTTGTGGACATAACTCATTTCCCTCTCCACTTAAAAGAGCTGGTGAGGATTAACTCAAAATCCTGCTAAAAGGTTCAGTGATAGCTAATCGACCAAAGATTCTCCCTGACATCACTTCTATCTTATCTGCTATCTGAGCTTACAATTGTTTTCTATAAATGCCCCATTTCACACACGCCGTCCTCATGCCATGAAATCAGTGGTTCTGTTACACAGGCGTCAACAGCTTCCCACCGGGCCAACGGCGATTTAATCAGTGTCCTAATAGAGTCTGATGAAACTGGTCTCTGGGAGCTCGTACTGAGTTGTAATTAGAGGCGCCATGGAAATGAGGAGGAAAAGCATGAGCAGAGCAGAGCAGGTAAGTAAAAAGAAAAGTGGGTTGAAAGTCAGGAAACTGGTGGGTGAGGACGAACTCTGTGACAATCACAGCGATGTTTTCAGAAACATCTTTCATCCCTTGACACCTTTCAACTGAGCAAAGGGGTTTTTTTTACACCTCGAAGCCTGTGAGCCTCTGCCTCCTGCTGACCCACAAACCCCATTATTCTGTTCATTCATGCCTCCTGTCAGCAGACGAGAATATTACGACTGACTGGGAAAAATATAGAGCAGTAACAATGTGTTGGTAATTCATGACGAATCCAGTCAGAATCAGAAGTACTTTATATATCCAAATTCCTTAGTTCCAACAGCTGCAATCAAGCAAGGAAAACAGTAGAGTGGTTACAAGTGAGAAGAAAAAACATTTAAATGAAATGTTTAAATGTATAATAATAAGAATAATTATGGGCGACACAGTGGTACAGTGGTTAGCACTGGTTAGCACATAGCAAGAAAGTTCCTAATTCAATTCCTGTCTTTCTGTGTGAATAACATATAGGTGTGCACAACTAAATATAAGGTAAAATAATAATACTTAGGCTGAATTGGAATCACCATTGTTTTAAATATGTAACATCACCCCTGTCAGCTGCATTGTCTTGTCTCCTCCATCTGACATCATGTCATACACTCGACGGTACTCCTGAGTTCATTCTTTAAACACACTCGCTCTGTGTTGCCCATTATAAACTATTAATCGTCTCATCTAGAACAAATGTTTTGCATCAGTTCACCATCGAGCTCCCTTTGAGACTGTAGAGGTCTGTGTCCAAACACTCTCAACCTGCTTCCTGCTGCTTGAGGACTCGCTGCTCTGTTGCCATAGTTACACATTGCCACCAGCAGGGACTTATGACAGCCTGCGTTTTGGAAAGGTACAGAAATACTGGCAGCCATCTGGATTGAGATGGCAAATGATTCTGCAAAAATAATACAGAGGGAGAGAGAGAGTAGATTTGGTGAGTTTTCCAATACTTTATTAAATCACTGTAATCATTTATTAATATTATCTCTATTATATTTCAAATGTTTCTTCTTGTACATTAGCTTGGGTTCTTTTCCATTCAGGAGTTTCCATTCATGGCAGTATAAGTAAACACAGAACATTTTTTCTCTTTTGGTTTTAAGGTTTTCAGGTTTAAGGTATATGTAACAATACATATATATGGTATATATACAGTACATATACATAAAAACAACCACATTCACTGACATAGCCAACGCGTCTGGATGTCCATCGGGCCCATTCACACAAACACCCTGTAACTCCTCAGACTCTCACAGTATCTGTAATCACGCTCAGCAGGACGTCTGGCCGCGGCCGCCAATGGCGTCTCGGTGTGTTTCTGTAAAAGTACGCCGTTGAGGGTGAGCGTTGGCGTTTTAGGAGACAGTTCAAAGCTATAGAATGTTTCCTCTTGCCAAAAAACAGTCGGGAACACAGCGTGTCTGTAAATGAGATGGACTCATATTGGGCGTCTTCAGAGTGTCCTCGTTTGGTACAGACACACACACACACACACACACACAAACACACACACACACACAGCGTGCTGCCTGCTCTCCAACAGGACCAGCTGTCCACGGTTACATTGTCGCCATTTTTTGTGTGATATGACTTCATACACTTTTTTTTTTTACAAGCAACAACAGCAGGTTGAGGTGAGTGTGTCTGCTCTCAGTCTTCAGTCCGACCAGCTCTCAGTCCAGCTTTTAGACTAATGAGAGGATTTGTTTGAGAGGTTTGTCTCTTTCAAGCCTGATGTCACTTGACAGAATCACCTACTGTTGAATCTCGGGTGGGCAAAAGGTTCTAATAGAAGCAGAATGCTTCACTCTTCATGACAATGAAGGATTTATGAAATCATTCCACACGAGGAATAATCTGGATCAGCAGGGGTGAATCGTTGATGGGTTTGTACTCAGAGAAGTCAGTGTAACATATCCACCATGCACCGCTCAGCTGGATCTCCTCGGATTAATTAGCACAAACTAGCTGAGGACTCTGCACTAAGTTCTCAGGCAAACGGTTGCGTCGGCCTGTTTAGTTTCTCTCTGTAACTAATATGCAGGACAATACGGCTGATTTACAACTCAACCAAGCTAATAATTTGTTATTGATTGAAGCATTAGTGAGGGAAATGGAGAGTGGTTACTCAGCTCAAGCGCTGTACAAAGTTGACGCTCACAGTTTTTTCATCCACGTTAATGGTATTAGACCTCGCTAAGCTAACAACAAAAGGAGGCAGCAGATGATGAACTGCATGTTTCAGTTCCATGCTACACAATCGCATGCGACGACTGGATCAGATTACATTTACTGAGAAAGACAGGGTGTGTGTGTGTGTGTGTATGTGTATGTGTGTGTGTGCGTGCATGCGCGTCTCTGCTTGCATAACACCTAGAGGTCAGAGGATGACTGGAAATCCCTCATGCATTTATCCGTGGAGGAAAAACTTTGAGTGTACACAGATATGAAAGTACTTGTGCAAACATTTCTCCAGCGTGTCTCTACAGGACAAAGATTTTGCGAATTCTTTTCTGCTCCATCAACTTGTGGAAACTTCTGCCTCGCTGAACAGCCCACTATTGCATTCATTTTTGTATTCAAATTTAATCAGCCATTAAATTAACTCCCCAAGTTTAATTGCACATTTTAAACAATTATCTCCAGATGTCAGAGGTCAGCTACTGCCTTTAGAAGGCTCATTGCCTGAGTCCTTCACACTCTTTTTTCATTTCCTTAATATTTTACCTCCATAACTGATCTCCGCACCTCTGTCTTCCTACCAAACTGGCTTATTCTGACAGTTCAAGAGAGGATATGTTTTGTAAAGTATGTGAGGATGGATGTAAAAATGGAACACTGATGTGCTATAGTCACGTCTTCTCTCGTCCTGTTTCCTCCACAGCTGTATCCTAGAGGCCCACCTTGGCAGTTAGAGGAGAGGTCATCACCATGACAGTGTCCTTGCGGGACTCCAACCGCTTGTCTATGGCCGGCCTCTTACTGCTCCTTCTCCTTCCGACCCTTTTTGGACAGAACTCCGCTGACCCGCTGACCCAACCAGAGTGCACCAAGAAAGAACATCCAAAGGTCTCCATCCAAGGTCAGACATCACCTCCTTCAAATCATATCACTCCAGACAGAAGATATACACATGGGCACCCGTTTGGTTTGAAATGTGATGGGGACAGAGACGCACCAGACTCCCCTTGGAAATCTTGACAATTTACAAAGCTCATCTTTGAACGCAGATTTTAACATGTTCTCGATATTTCTCACTGATCTACATTTCAGCATTGATCTGTGTCAGTTTGACGCCTATAGACATATACAGTATATACACCTCGCTCTGATGACTTACCAGATATGAAGCCAAAAATTGTTGATCGCCCTCCAGTGACTGGCTGCAGTTTGGTTTTAGATATTAATTAGTTCTTGTATGACAATAAATGACCTTCTGCCAAAATACTAAAATACTAAACATACTCGCACTGTCAATTTTGCCAAGGATAGCTCCTATCACAACTCCTAGGTTGCTCTCCGTCTACATTCACACTGCAGACAAAAGTGGCCCAAATGTTTTTTGTTTTTTTTTACAGATATACGACAGTCAGAACAGTCCAAATGACAGATCTCGGTCAAAACAGTCATGTCCTGAGTCAACCTACACTGACAGACACTGTGAAAGGTCAAAGGCCTTGACATTCTGAGGTTTTGAATGGAATCTGGTTCTGTCCAAACCACTCCTGCGCCAATTCCACTCACTAATTGACTTTTCTATGCTGCTCCAAGAGCAGGAAAACCCAGCGGTCCACTGCCAGTCGTTGCGGTCTGCTGGAGTCGGCATCGCTGCGACGCATGCTGCATTCACAATGTGTTATTTTGGCACACATGTTTATTTGTATTACTTTTTAATGATATTTATCTATCTGTCATATGAATATTGCTCTGTATTCTCAGCTCCCACTGGCCCCAATTTAATTCGAACACTGGCAGCATCCATGTGTACTTCAACACAGCGTGTGTCGTCTTGTTGTTTCTTCACGCATGTGGGTCAGTTCAAGGCTGTGGCTCGTTCACTCTGCAGTCTAGGTTTCATTTAAACAATAATATGAACTGCCAGGACCTGAAAAAATGTACCCTTAAGGCATGCAGTGTGAATGTAGCATTTGTGACTTTGATAGACGTTAAGGAGGCATCAATGTTCTGCGCTGTGTGGAATCACACATAGGAAGGTCAAGAGGTCAAGCAACGCTGACTGAGTCTCTACTGCACAACTCCATATAAGACCCAGCTAAGATAAGTTAATTTATTGATCCGAGGGAAATTCTCATATTACAAATACCGTTGCGGTTAAAAAAAGAATACTTTAAAATTACTTGCAAATCTAAAAGCTAAAATAAAACAATGGTAATGGAATAATGGTAACTGTACAGATTGTAGTGCAAATGTAAATTGCAGTTTTTATAAACAAAGAACTGTTGTATTAGAGAGTGAAAATCGGAGGGTTTACTGCAGTAAATACAGTGAATCACTGGGATAATGCCAAAATGACAGTAAACTGAGCATTACAGTTCAGTATATTCTGGGGTCCATCAAACAGTAAAGTCGTCACCTCTCCACATACTGAAGTGTGTAGCCACTTGAACATGAATGAGTTCTGGAAATGATAATTACTGTGAATCTTGAGTCAAACTCTTGCCTGATGCAGTAAAAGCTCACAGTGTGCTGGATGTCAGCATGCACCGACAATAGAACATCCGAAGAGACAAGAGAAGAGGAGACAAGATGATAAAGATTCATCTCTGTCTGTCCCAGTGAGTGAGTGAAGTGGGTTTCGGGGAAGACTCTGATAGATACGGCAGACTGCAAAGTAAACACACACAAAATTGCTGTGTTTATTTTCGAGTGGCCTCGTTTGTGTCACGTCTGCCAGAAACAGCAACTGAGATTGGAGGACCGAAAAATTTGCTGGATGAGGATCGGGGTCAGAAACAGGAATGAAACTTTTGGTGGTTTACTTGTGATCTACTTTGCCCGTTCTGCACCACTCTGCAGATACTACTGCTACAGACCTCCAGTCGTCAGTTTCTCCTTTCTCCAAAGCGTCTTTTTTGCGTTTCCATGAGGGACAGTACCTGGTACCCACTGCTCATTTTGGTTTCCCCTCCCCACTGAGGTTCCAAGACAGCTGAACCCAAACTGACACATGAGCTTCAGTTTGGCACAGAGACGCACGCGTGTGTAAATCCACACACAGAATCAGTAGATCAGCGATTTCATCCTTTTCCATCTTTATTCTCTCACTAGACTTTCAGAAAAAAACTACAGGAACTGTTGAGGAAAAGCACCATGATTGCACCGACTCCACTATAGTTGTCATAGTTTGATATCGTTAATTAAGAATAAAGTGGTGGGTACAAAATGAGTCTTGACAAAAAGTGGTGAGCACATGTCTCCAACGCCCCCACCAAAATCAAAGCCTATGCTAAGACGTGACATGTGCAGGCCGTTGGCCACTGATTGGTCACAAGAGAGATTGATGTCCCAAGCTCTACTGTCAGGAATATTCCGGCATTTTTATAACAGCAAAGGAGAACGAGCTGGACGGAATGACCCACAAGGAAAAAGTAAAATCAAGATCAAGCCAGTTTGGGCTTGCAGCTTCTTGGTTTCTCCTCTCATTGTCTATGATGAAAAGTCATAAACCACACAGCAGGTTCACCATCTCCTCCATTGTTAATCTGTGTATATACAGTATGTGTGTTTGTATGTGTGTAGAAAATGCAGTTTCGCGCAGTTGCTGCTGAGACAAGTCCACCTCACATCAAGGAGCATTGTGTTGGAAAAGGAAGTGTCTGGTACCAAAAACCAGTCCAGTCCAGTTGATTAGAACCGGGTAGACCTTTTACCCCATAGCGCCTTTCCCCAATGCTTTGGTCTATTCTGTGACCTGGTCCGTCATTGCTGGATGTCTGAGCAAAAGCAGCTTTAAACTTCAAAACTCCATCATCCATAGAAAGACCTATTTTCTGTCCCCACAAAGCTGCATTGAGGTTGCCCTAAACACAGCTTCTGTCCTGCTTCACCCAACCCACCTCCAGATGTCCAGATTAGGCCGCCCTTCAAAGGCCGGCTGTGAGAATGGCTCTCATTCCAGGGAGCTGCAGGGCCGTTGGCCTATCAAAGCCGGCAGAGAGGGGTATTATGTGGAGGCAGCGGTAAAGAAAAGGCCTGAACAATGAAAGTGTCCATGAGATCCTGCGTTTGGCCTCTGTGATTGATGAGCGTTTTATCGTGGCTAGCTCACTCACCTGAGGAGAAAGAAGCCAGTCAGTACGCCTTTTCATCTGGGATGGGATAAAAGTACAATGGTACAGTTTTAGACTGGCCAGCACTTCCATCAAGTAGTAACGACATGGGCTGAGATGTGGAACTCAGATGAGTAGACATACAAACATGGACAGTAAAATTATAAGCGTATGTGTATTACTCCAAATTCAAATCATGAAGATCATTTTCAATAGATGAGGTGGTTCCACTTTGCTCTTGGCCATGTCCAATAAAACTGGAGAGTACTCTCGCCAATATTTGGGCTTTTTGATTCTTGCAAAAATAAAACGTATTTGTGTAAATAATACTTACGTTTATATGGCGTTTTACATGACACCCAAAGACCCTTTACATTGGATCGTCATTGCAATTTATTTGTGAGAGAAGATGTTTTTTATGTTTAGAGTTGTGTGACGTCACCGATGAAAACCCATCAGCTTGTGTTTGTGGACAGACTTTAAATAGGGACAGCGTGGATCATCAAGTATTAGACCTAGCCACAATCATTATTTTGGAGTCTGCGCGGGTTCTTGTTAACACGTCCTTGGTCAACATCATTTAGTTCGCTGGACAAAAGTCGACTCTCAGACAACAACATTCATTTTTTTACTGACTACATTTGTGAGCAGGAGTCTGGTCAATCTGGCAGCAGAGGAAATAGAGGATTCCTGGTGTCTCACCACCAGCTTAGACCCACATGTGGTGAAATTCGACCCACACTGGCCACACAGCAGTTTTTAATGTCAAGTGTGTATCTCCAAGAGACGTGGTAACATTTCCCAGCCCAGCTCATGATGTCGTCGATGGAGGACAGCGACTCAGACGATGTGTCTGATCAGACAGAGGCATGAGGGAACCGACCACACCAAATGTAGCTATGGAGTCCGTTTGGTCTTATGGTTGTGTATTATGGTTTTGGAGACCAGCTGTACGGTGTGTGTGTGTGTGTGTGTGTATGTGTGAGTGTGTGTGAATGGTCAGACAAGTAGATGAAGTAGCATGAAGGAGCAGTGTCTGTACAGGAGTATGTGCCGTGATGTTTATGCTTATGGTTACACTTGATGGCTTCACGTTTGTCTTTCGTCTACTTGCTGTTTTCAAATCTCCTAGCACCTGATCGTCTCTCTTTGTCTCCCCACTCCTCCTCCTTTGTCCTCCCTTCCTTCCATTAACCATTTCTGTTTGTGTCTCTGCACAGACAGAAATAATCAGAGGTATTGGACAATTTGTCTGAGTCCAACGTCTGCGTAATGGCGCTGTCAGCCGTCTGACCATCTGAAGGGGTTGTAAAGGCAGCACAAGATGCCCTTGTAAGATATAACTGTTCACTTAAAAGGAGAATCACTCGTTGTGAGCTTTTTTGTGTCTGATTTTTTTTTTTTTATTCTTGTCTCACTTTGCCACCTGTCTGCTCGACCGCAACAGGCCTAACTGTCTTCAGCACACTCACACTAACGTTCTCACACACTGATGGCCGGTCAGGATATGAGCTGTGTATCTGCGTGATAGCACCGAAGATCTTTAAAAAGAGAAAAACATTGCTTTACTTTACTGCCACTTTAAGTGAAAGCTGGAGAGGCAGCAGGAAAATTGATTTATGCTTTTCCATGGTCAGACTGTCTCCTGTCCCCTTGGATAGTGGAGAGCCTCTCAGACATGCAGCTCTACATTTCATTCCATGAGTTTTCGCCGTCACAGACACTTCCAACATGCCTTCTTCAAAAGCTACAAATGGATATATTTTCAAAAAAGAGCCATCGAGTTAGTAGAAAGAAAGGACTCGAGTCGCACTGTGCTGGAACCGTGTTGTGGACATGTCCAAATTTTATTTTATTTTATTTTATTTTATTTTATTTTATTTTATTTTATTTTATTTTATTTTATTTTATTTTATTTTATTTTATTTTATTTTATTTTATTTTGTTTTATTTTATTTTACTTTTCATTCACGGTTTCTGGTCGTCTGTAGCGTTGGATGTCAGTTTGGGAGAGGCAGGCAGCCATTTGTTCCAGTCCCTGCTGAGAGATTATTACCCACACAGCGCCGCTGCCATTCCTCCTGTGGCTGCTCAGTCCCTGGTCTCCACAAACCCTTCCTTCCAGCGCTTGAAACTTTCTCACTGAGCCCAGTCAAGTGATTGGATGAAAAAAATACAGGAGTACTGTATGGGGGAGTAGTCCTCTACTGATGCATTGCAGCCTCTTTCAAACTATCACCTTCTGCAAGTAATCAAAAGTTGGAGCAGGAAACTGACAAACCGGGTGGGTTGTGAGGGACAAGTGTGAGATGTAAAGAGGTCCAGTGCTGCGGGGGAAGTTTGGTCTCTAATGTAACATTCATGACTTTTACGTCTGCTTTATTTGAGCACAAATGCAACGACGGTGAATTCTATGCAAATTTGTTCGATTTATTTTGCCCATTTCATAGTTCCTCATTTGTCAGTCAGTTAAAGTTCATCTATTCAGGATGCATACGCGAGTTGACACCTCATTCACAGCAGTGGCACTTCAGGTGACCTGATTTGTTACCGACATTTATTCTGAATTTTCAATTTTCAGCGGTTTCTCATTAATGAGACATTGTGTGCTACAGACTTTCCCCTGAAGGCCTCTGATGACAAACAGTTACCTTTAGTCGATATATGTCGTTCATAGCTCATTAAACTGTGCAGCTCCTGAGGGTAGAAATCAAATAGATGCCTAATTATAATGCTAATGATAAAGAAATGTGATGATTTTTCTCTCTTTGACAACGCACAGCAAAGATGTCAGTGAGGAAACAAAGATAAGGGCAGTTTTTAGTTTGAAATTCTTGAGCTGTATCGTCACAGCTACCTAAGGAGACAGGTTTTTAGATGTTAGGATCAACAGTGATACTTAATAAATAGATGCATACATATTGGATTAATGTTGTGACATACTGTATGGGCGGGTTTCACAGAGAAGACAAGCTGTCATGAATGTGGCTTAAACGTGGTGTTATAAGTCTGAGCTCATGGAGTCCTGGAGTAAGATAAGTCATCAGAAAAACCTGGAATGGAGTGGAAAACACAATTTGGATGGTGTGAATCTGGACACAAAACAATAGCAGAGAAAGAATTAGTTCAAATAAGGATGAAAAATCACGTCTAAAGCAAATGGAGTCACATGATGTAATTACTGAAATAAACACCAGATGTAGAAAGCAGTTAGGTTGTAGTTTGTAGTGAATTCAGAGCTAATGAAAATGTAACCACATGAACAGTTCAAGTTCAGGCTATTGTCAGTAATTTACATGATTTCTATGTTTTGTGACACAAGTAGTATAGACTGAAAGGAAGGAATGTCATCAAGTTGGAATGTGTGAGTGTGTGTCGACATCTTCCAAAGCCTCTCTGAGAGAAGATCCTGGCACAACTCACAAAGACAAATCATGAAAAGTTGTAGCCTGGGTATTTTAGCAGCACAATGTGAAATAGCTGAGGGAAGAACATGAAAGTTGTACACTTAGATGTATATTTGGATACATCCAACCTTCATGAGTATTTCAAATATCACAAGCTGCATTTCTGTGGCCCGTTCTTGAAACTGTCTGGTACATGAGCAAAAACATGCCATAACGGATGTGATATACTGTTATTCCATTAAAAATGATCTCACCTACCTACAGTAGCTGAGGTGCTGTGATGTAATGCACTCACAGAGCTTCTCGGTTAAGTGGCAAAATGTCTTCAAGCAAATAACAAGTCCTGTTGTCTAGGAATGAACCCAGCTCGTGACCACGACCTGGATGACTGAGAACCTTCGCAGACCTGCTTCAGGTAGTTGTACAGCTGTTGTCACAGCTGTGGATTTAGCACGAGATGTGATTTTACCTCCAAACGTGCACTACCCTCATGTGGATACGAGCTCTATTCTTACTTGGTTGAGCAGCTGCTGAGGGTTTATGTACGTATGAGGTGAATAAAACTCTGATCATAAACATCAAATCCATTCTTCTTATACATAAAAATGAGGATTACGCCAGTCTACAAGTATTCATGTAGCAGGTCTCTATAGTGCATGTTGGGCTTCATGTGTCCTCACAAACAACGTATGTACAAACAACGTAAAAAGGATGCTGATCTTGTTGGAGTTACTACGGTGACAAGATCCACTCACTATTGTCGCATGTGACACACTTCTATATATGTCTAGACTAATTTACATCAAATTTACAAGTATGACATTCATGAAACATTTTTACATAATGGGAAACATTTACAAAACACTCTTAACTCACCAGTACATACAAACAATAATACAATATTTACATTTGTTGAAATAAATTTACAAACAAATAGAAACAGTAAAATCGAATAAACCTTGAATATCAAAACACACACACACACCAATATGGCATACAAAGATGGCGCAGCAATCATAAATCTGATCAGAGACAGCTGTGGGTAAAATCTGTCCTCTGTTGTTTTGAAGTCTACTTTCTGGATAATTGGATGTTTCTGAGTAGTTTCTTTGTGAAACAGCAGACTGGAAGTACATCAGTGTCAGGTAACAGGATCAGTGCTCCACTGCTGTCAGACGTGTGTGTCCGTTGTTTGAACCTGTGTGCTGCTGCTGAGTGGAAGTCACCCCGTCTCATTTCCCACCTCACTGGTTACGGGGCGTCTGCACTGAGTAGATCATTTAGGGAGTTCATCTTTCTGTGATATGCGTGGAATGACATTAGGTTGGTGTATCACTGCTGCTTGTGGAGAGGGGGGCCAGAGCAGACTCCACAGCCCCCAGGGTTCCACTCGCAGCAATGTAGTTGGTCGGAAAGACACGTCACACAACATACATTACGTTGGTGTTCCACGTACAACTACACCGTAACAACAAAGCAGTTCTGTGTGTAGGGGTCATTAACATGAGCAGAAAGTTCTAGGAAACTTTTTAATTTAATTTATTTGTTTACTTTTTTATTTATTTTTATTTTATTTTATTTTTTTTACTTTTTTATTTATTTTATTTTATTTTATTTTATTACTTTTTTATTTATTTTATTTTATTTTTTTTTACTTTTTTATTTATTGACTTACAGATAGTTCCTTTGGGTAACAGGTGGTCCCTGGTATATGGTACCTATATATACTGTACATGCCAATACAGAGTATTTATACCACCTCCTCAATTCATATATTGTTTTTCCTACAGTACTTGTAGTGATGAAACGTTCCCATGGCCCCCTATACTCCTCCCCATCGCTAACACTTGTTCATATGACACTATATGATGCGAGTTTCAATCCATTTTTTATAGTCTGATGGGGATGTACTTTTCCATAACCTAAGGATATTTCAGGCTGCCTTTATAACTGCAAAATCCTCAAAAGTTCTGCAACTCTGCTTATACTGATGTAATACTATGTAATACTACCCACTGCCATAAGGAATTCTGCCTCCTCTGAGTTTGTCCATGTTGCGTGCTTGTCTGCACCTCAGAAAATGACCTCAACAAATGGAAGAAACTTGGAATTGGAACGCACTGAACCAGAGGTGGACAATCAACCCCCAGTCAACCAGTCAACACTCAATCAGCTTCAGATTCTGATGACTGACCTGAACTGAGTGTGTGAAGGAAGTCCCCTGCTGCTCTGCATGTTGGTGTTCACATTTTCTGGTTGTTAAAGTTACTCTTTTCTGGTTTCTGAAATGTTTGGCGTTGAAACAACCACACAACACATAATTGCTTACTAATAATGTAAGACATATTTTCCCAATATTTTATTTGTTATTTTTCCACCAAGTAAGTTGGAGAGAGAAGAGAAAACCTGTTTGGAAGGGGGATAATTTAGGGCAACGGAGAAATAGAGGAGGAGCAAGAAAAAGTGAGAGACGAGGGGAAATAAAGAGAAAAACGGTGACTGTAACTGTGTTGTTGAATGCTGTAAATACAGCCGATGTTCCCTAAAGAACACTGTAGCACAATACACACATAACAGCTAACAGTGTTATAGTAGTTTAATAAGTCACATAACGGCACTGCTGCAGCTGGTGCAAAAAGAAAAGAAAAACAAAACAATATGAATCTATTAAAAACTATTAAAGTATAACTTACTAGAAAAGCACTTGGAGAGCGCAGAGCTCCGCCAAGCAGCTCATTTCCACCCACGTGATTCCACCAATATTATTTTCCTCCATTCATCTCATCTACTCTACTAATAAATTCTTTGATCATCTGGACATACCTTTGTCACTAAAAGTCAAATAGTTATTAAAAAATCTTTAGCAACCTTGTTACACAAATCATTCAATCTCAGCTCCATTTCTTCTTCACTTTTTTAAATTTCAGTAGTGAAACACAAACCAACCTTCCGTCCCTGAGTGGGCTCAAACCCCCAATCTTTGGGTTTACGGCCAGACTCGCTAACCACTGTACCACAGAGACAGCCCACTGGCCGATGTAATAAATCAGTGGGACAAAGATGATGATACTGTACGCATTAAAAAAAGTCAACAGTATTTATTGTACAAATGCAACTCCCTCACAGGGCCTCAGGGAAAATGTTTGGGAACTGCTGAGCTAAAGGACCTTCAGCCTCAGCTGTCACTGTAGATGCATGTGTGATGCTCTCCGTTGGGGCAGGTCACAGGGGGACTGCTGGTGGACGGCTGACCTCCCCGAGTGTGTTTCCAGGTGTTCCACAATCTGCTGGCAGATTTGACGGCTCGTCATTCAGACGCCGTCTGACGGTAACCCAGATCAGTCAGAGCGTCGCTCACTGTGCCCACGCGGCTGTGTGGGCAGAGGCAGAGCGTTCCAGGATGGAGGAGGATGGGGCAAGTTACAGTTTCTGTCTTGTGTGAGACAAATGTCCCAGCTGCCGTCTTCATCCCTCTCCTTATCCTTCTCTCAGCCACAGGCTAATGCATTAATCCGTCTGCCTGCCGATCGCAGAGGGGCAGGAAAGAATGCAATAATCGTCCGTCGCGCCCAGCTCGGAGTCTGCGAACAAACCATGAGGAAGGAGAGTTTTCATATTCATCCTGCTTTATTTTGTCGTCTGTGTCCCACGGTGCCCGCAGACAGTTATGAACAGAGAGAGTACACATAAAACCAAAACCAGGAGGATAAACGTCAGCCGCCACAAGCTCTCCTGCTGAATCAAATTCTCTTTTACAAGCTTTTGACGAGACGTTCATGCGCTCATAATGCTTTTGGCTTTGAAGTGATTCATGCTCCACGTTGAACTGAACACACACAACAAACTGAACAGATCTTCTTCTCTCTTTCTCTCTTATTTTATTGTTCATGTTGCTTTGTTTTAATAGGTGTAAGTCACTTTGTAATTTCTTAATGTGTTTCTTTTTCTGTTTACTGGATTTATGGGCGTTTGATGGCTGCTGTATTTTACCCTGACAACCTCTAATGAGATTAGCCTCAGGTCCATCTCAGCCCCTCTTTGCACTGCTTCCACCTTTGGTTTGAGTTGTTCAGCAGCACAGTGTGACTCCAGGATGGAGGAGAACACATAAAACCAGAGGTGGACCGAGGGAGCTCTGTAATTAGTCCTCTTGTAGCTGTTGGCTTTGACTTCATTTGCCTGCCCACGGTCTTCCTGACACACAATCTGCTCATGATGTGCTGTTTTCATGGTCGTTTAGTATTCTGCTCTCCAGCAGGTCCCCTGGGTGTTACATCCCAATCAAACTCTCCAAATCACAAATTGCAATAACTCGGATTATATTGGTAAATTTCGGTGTTAATTTCTCCCACAAAATATTTATGTAATAGCTCAAACTTGCTTGGGGTGATTGGATTTTTATCAGATATTGTCCTGTTTGCTGGAGCAACACACCATAACTCTGTCAGGAATTGTTTCTGCCTGACAAATCTTTTTACAAGTGTGTCGATTCTGATAGAACTGTCTGATATACTGGAGAAGTTTTTACTTCTTATTACCTCCGCCAAGGAGGTTATGTTCATGCAGGCTGATAATGCAGCCTGACACGCTAAACACTGCGTGGTTGGAGGTTTGAACCCACCCTCGGACAGAGGTTTGTTTTTTGTTTCACTATTGGACGAAAAAAATAGACAAATGCATGTTTTGATGATGAATGAATTTATTAGAGTACACAAAATGAATGAAGGACGCTAATATCGGAGGAATATTCGTCAAAATCACAATAGGAGTTGACATGAGCTGATACAGAATGGAAACTTGTCATACAAACATCGGTGCACCTCATCACGGACAGTATCACCAAAGTGAGACTTTATTTAAATTACTTAGTTTTAAAAAGAGATCAATCACAGATGAGCAGAGGTTTTGGAGTAATGAAAACCTGAAAAGTTTTGGAAACACTTGTTTATCAAAATGTGGTTGAGCATATTGTTTCACTGACACAGCCTGATCATTCATTTTAGTTAGTCACTTCTGACTCTGACTTCCATACTTATTTTGTATGAATGTGTGATAAAAATGCTAATGATCAAAAAATGATAAAAACATGTCACAACGTCCTGATAGATTAGTGGTTAAAAACCCCCAACCCTGATTGTAAACTGCTGCGCTCTAATTGTGCATAAATAGAAACAACCATCAGTGTTTAATCCTTTCAACAAGGCGCTGCCGTGCATGTGGGTGCAGTTAATGTCCAAAGAACCAATTTACCAAATTGAATGAAGTTTTTTTTTAACTTAAATTTATCCACATACACGCATGAACTCACACCCTGCTGTTTTGTGTAAACACATGTTGGATTGTTCAAGTCAATTTCAGGTCTGGTTTATAAGATAAGAAGTGCGACTAACAGGGGAGGGGACTCTCCCCTCTGCTCCTCTGGCTTTGGCCTTTGCAGACATTAATCAGAGTCTGGAACGCAGACGGTCCAGTTGCTTGCTCACACTGACCTTGGATTGTTTCCACGCTCTCCCTGAATGTCATCGAACCCGCAGATTCATAACTATGAAAGATTTTAGCAATTTATGCCTATGTGTGATCATTTTTACAGCAGGAGCAAGAAATTACCTCTTGTAGAATCTGATTTATGACGTGTGCTGCGGGTGTCAGTTGTGTAATGATATTTATAAACTCAAACAAATGTTTATTCGTTTCCTCTTTTCTATACATTCAACGAAAAGATCTACACGCTGAAGATTTGTTCATTTTTCTTGGACATGCAGAATAATACAAAAAAATATATAATGTAAATAAACAACCCTGAGGGCTGTCGGGTAACACTCCTGAAGTAGCTGTACTCACACTGATGCAGCAGAATGAAATTGCCATTGACTAGCTAAATATCAAATTGCTGCAATCAATATCAAAGTCCCCTTGTTCAGCTCACTACATGCAAACGTCCCCAGTGACATGTGTGTCATTGTGACAAATTGTTCCTGACCCCTAAGTGGTGATTGGTAATTTACTCGTATAAACTGGACTGTGTACCGGAGAGGGGGCCCTGCCTAGTGGGGAACCTAGTGGTTACCGTTTCAGTTGCTGTGTGTTTCTGTACACACCACATTCCAAACCAAACTGACACTCAGGCACGACGCAGGTGCTTCCAGCGTAAAGCTGGGGTTACATTGCCCATAGGTGTGAATGTGAACGGCTGTCTGTCTCCATATGTTGGCCCTGTGATGACTGGCGCCCCACCCTGGGTGGACCCCACCTTTTGCCCGTCTTCAGCTGGGATTGGCTCCAGCTCCCCCGCGACAAGAGCACGTGGTTACAGAAAATGAATGTTCAAACACTCGACAGAGTGCTCGATTACGATGATGACTAACTTTATTCATGACTGAAAGACGTCCGTTAGCACAGAGGAAAATAAAACTGACAAATCAGATGTTTACAATCAACTAAACCACGAGTGCGTCCACTGTCTTGAGGTGAACCTGATCCATCTGGACACTATAAGCAGCCTCATGCCGTCGTTAAAGGCAGTTTTAGGCAAAACTGCGCAACTGTGCATACATCATTGTCTTTTAATATTCCTGTCATCAACAGGTCATCCGTTAAACACTGTCCTAGATATTTAGCCTCTTTGCACATTTGAAGGACAGTATCAGACAGAAAGACAGTCCCTCTGACAACTCCTCTGACTTGTGCCTAAATCCTTTACATACATTGAATGGAACAGACGAGTTGAAGCAAATTTGAAGAGGAATCTGTTTCAGCGTTTATATAAAGTATTAGTTCAGAGTAGATTATGTGTCCGTGTTGTGTTTTTAATGAGGGTTTAACAGCTGCTCTCATGGCGTCAATCTATATTTATCTATGATAGAAAACAACACAGGCTCACAAATGCTGCAGCCTAATGGCGGCGTTATCCCCTGAATCATAATACCGTAATGAGAATGAAATTCATAATTAAAATTGTGTGGCTCTGTACTAATAGCATTGCTAGAGTAACGATTTGTTCTCCACCGTTGTACCTGGAGCCGGTGTGACAGCAGCTATATAAAAACAAATACATCCTAATTCACACTTGGGAAACAGGTTGAGACAAACAATCAGTGAGGGCCTCTGTCATATCAGCACCTTTAATTGCAAGTTCTCTTTTCTGTGTGTCCCAAATGAGAAGCGTCGTACTGTAGCAGCAGCCCTCCTTCTATTTATCCCTCAGATCTGCAGTTATTTCCAGATGACAGAGCTATATGGGCCCCATCAATCCTCCAGCTCATCCCTCTGCCTTATTCCCCCGCTCGCTGTGACTTTTTCCAACTCTTTGAAGTCGTCTCTACCTGTAGCCGCAAGCGTTCCTCAGCTACTTTAACCCTCCCAACCCCTCAAGCGTTTTTCATTTGCTCTTCACACATTTATATTCACTAATGGCTCATTTGTCACTGCAATTTTAAGATCTGCACTTTTCTGGAAACGGTAATATGTTTGGTTCAGTACAGCAGATACAGTCTAAGCTCACCTTTCCTCCACCCCATTCGTATTTCAGGTGTAGTGTAGTGTAACATAATGGAAGTTGTATATTACATTTGGGATCCTCCACAACGCCCCGACCAGAAATCTAGCATGTCATAAAGTTCTTCTATTTTCCTGCCTAGTTTGAAGTCTTCTGTGCCGTATTTCTTAACCAGTTGGATGACAGAGGTCTCTGACACGTATATGTGGAGGCAGAGAAATGGGGATCACAGGCCTGCCAGTGTCACACACAGCGCTTGCAAATGCAATGCAACAAAAGTTGTACAATGTTAAACTGTATTAGTCTACACATACACACAAGTTATATTATTATAAGTAGACGATAAAAAATGAATTGAAAGTAAGTGTAAAATAGTGTGTGTGTGTGTGTGTGTGTGTGTGTGTGTGTGTGTATACATATACTGTACATACACATATATAGATGAAAATAGACACACACACGCACACATACAGTATATATATAGTACTTGTGTAAATACTTGCCAACAGCCTTCAGACTGGTTCATCTGAATTCCCTCTGGCCACGGTGATAATGTACTACATGAGAATGGAAGTGAATTCTTTCATGACAAATGTGCTGAAATGAGTTTAAAGGTCTCCACTCTGGCTCACGCAGAGACGATAAAGAATCATCTTTTCTTGCACTTTTAAATGCGACATCAAAAGCATGTCCGCTCTGCTGCTTTGAATTTGTAAAAGTCGGTTTCAAAACAGCGCCAAGTCACACTGAGCGCTACCCACCTGGGTGTCAGCTCACATCAGGAAAGTTGTACCCGATGTGGTCTGGACGACTTTGGAGCCTCTCGGCAGGAGACGCCATCACAGTGCTGGAAACCTTTGCTTTAACCACCTGCTCAACTAGTATTTAGTATTTGTGATATTAGGGAATATATTACATTTTTCAAGGAAAGCAGAGATTAGTGTAAAGCTGGCAGGAACAGAGCCTAGTATGAGACAAGTCTTTCACCTTAAAAGCCACGTTTAAATTTGTTTTTAACTTGAAAGTATCAGCTATTTGTTATTTGTCATCAGTCTCCTGAGGTATTTCTCCTGAAAGTATTTTCTTGTATGACTATAAATATTATAAAAGTATTTTCTTGTATGACTATAAATATTATATATTTCGTTTTCCTTTATCAAACTACTTCCTGTACTTCCATTAGTATCAGCAGGAAGCACCAGGTACCGCTCACCTCATCCCCATTGTGGCGGATGCTCTACAATGACCCATTCTCCTAAAAATGTTCAGTAATAGTTAATAGGAATAATAATAGGTATCAGGGTCTTGCTGCTGAAACTGTTACGAGCCCCAGTGACTGTTCATGACTCTTCTAAGACAAATAAGTGTTCAAGCGTTCAAGTGTTCAGCCCACTTCTTTTTGGACTTAAAAACTTTATTTAATCAATTTTATTTACTTTATAATTTATTCATGAATTTAGACAGTTAGGCAGTTTCTTTTCTTGTTTTGTTTTCTTTGTTTGTTCACTTATAACATGTTCGATATAATCATTTCATCCTACTCCAACCACAACTACTTACTGCAAATCTTTATCGACTTCATGCTCTGCTGTAGCTCTGGATGATTTTGCCCTCCTTGTCTCCCTCAGAGCTCAGTCCGTGGATATCGTCTTTCTCCCACCCCGGTGTGAGAGACTACTCCCAGCTCACCCTTGACCTGACCAGGAATGAGCTTATTGTGGGTGCCAGGTAAGGAGCAGTAAAACCACTCAGCCTCTCACCCCACAGACCACATTAGTGAGAATGTGATACCCCGTCTGACTTACCGTTTAGGATAATGATGCTCCGTAAGTGCCTCCACCTCACTGGACCAAGTAGAGCTTTACATTTGGCAGGGAGACTGGACTTGGAAGTGATACGTCATAGCGACAGTGGCATGTGTGTGTGTGTGTGTGTGTGTGTGTGTGTGGTTCAGTTAGATTGTGCTTACACTTCCTCTTTCCTCCCAAACCAGAAACTATCTGTTCAGACTGGACCTCGGGAACATGTCGCTGATACAGGTAAGCGGGCTCATGTCTGCTACTTTATCCTTTCTTCCTGATGAGCATTTCCGCTTGATTTGTCTCAGACATTGTGCGTTAAAAGGTGATAGTTTGTGGTTGTTGTTGTAGTATGAAGAAGGCGACACCAGCACTCATCCAGCTGACTACCGGACTCTGGGGCAGTGTTGCCAAGTCGCTAGACGTTGCGAAACGTCATCACTTAATTTGCATAGTAAGATGCAGTGGTTAGCATTTTTACCTCATAGCAAAAAGGTCCTTGGTTCAATTCCTTTATGAAAAAATGTCCCCAAGAGGATCTGCTCTGGGGCTCCTCACCTGAAAAGTAGGATGGTACGTAGTCCCTGCCCTGGATTGTTCCATGATCTCTCGATACTGCTTGCCTGTTGGTGAAACCTCAACCTGCAGTCATGTGAGGACAGGGAAAGGTTTCTGGAGCGTTGCATCAGAAATCACAAATTATAATCCCATGATTGTGGACTGTGTAATCTGAAGCGTGATCAACTGCCCCTGAGCACAGAAGGTCTGTTCTTATACAACACGGACAGAAACGCTTTCATTATGACACGATTCTCTTGTTGTCTCTGGTTAGATTCAACCTACTTTGGTCACGCTCATGATACACTCAGGGAAACAATTTAAATTTTCACGGCACCACAGATAAACAAATCCAGATGTGGCTGCTTTGATATTGTATTGGAACCCTCAGTCTGTGCAGTCTGGATCGGCAGTGAAGGATCAACCACGACGTCTCTGAATATTCATGTGTTTGCTCAGAATGTCATGACAGAGGGGCGAAAGACTGAAGATGAGGCTGGTGGAGGAAGTCAGAGAAAAAGTACAAGCGTCTGGAGATGCAACTACTTTGACATGAACTGTTTCACTGTAAATGTTACGTTCCAGCGCTTGGCTCTACTTTTCGTACCAGTTGTTTGTTCCGTTACGTTTCACAACCTCCTCGATGTGAGTGGGTTCGTCATAGCAACGGCTGCGTGAAACTGCTGAGACGTTGTTTTATATGTGACATAGAAAATGGAGGACATGGAGGAAGGGGTGAACTTGTTGCTCAGTTTGTAGAAGCAGACACAATCACAGAGAAGAACCATCACTGTATCACTAATGCTGGTATTAATAAATGCCGGTTGATTCTTCTGCTGATGGTGGCACTTGGGACGTTCCTTTCATTTTACTGACCAATCAGTGGCCAGCAGTCTGTAGACGTCACAATTAAGTATCGCTCAGCTCGCTTGGAACCTTGACTGAGGAGAAACCAAAAAGAGGTGTAGATACGTAAAAGTAAAAGTGGAAAGAGGTATAAGTACACCCCCCCACCACCACCACCACTGACCTATCAACAGCAGTAAATGTACCAGTATTTACTCATTCCTACTGACAGGAGGGGGCTGTTGTTGAAGTAAACAGTTAAGGTGCTTTGACTGAAATATAGAACAGCTTATCAGAATCAGAGGTACTTTATTTAATCCTGTGGGAAATTTCTTTCAACCACTTCAGTCAAGCAGGAAAAACAATAGGTACAAGTGAAAGGAAAAAATAAAGTGAAAAGAAAAATAAAAATGAACAAAAAACGATGTCCTAAAATATTCTTATTATTAAATATTAAATTATTAACTATTTATTTATATTCTAAAAAATATACATTTGCACATTTGCACAAAAATTTGCACTACATTCCTCACATTAAAGCACATCACCAGACTTTGTCTGACAACGTCTCCTTTCACAGAGGCCTGAACTGAATGACATGATGTGCACAGCTGCTACTCATGTGTCACTCTCACTAGCAATACGCCTTTTGTCTGCGCATCCTGGTTGTCAGCTTGTTGAGCAGAGTAGTTGACTTGCGAAGGGTGTTTGCCTGTTTTCGCTCTCTCTCTCTCACGCACGCACACACACACACACACACACACACACACACTAAGGTGTATTGTGAATAGTCGGAATAAATGAGGATAAATATGCAAACTGCCCAGGGAAGCAGAGAGGAGGGTCCATGTCCTCGTGCTAGTTGGCCAGGAAGGGAGAGCAGCCCAAGAGACAGAGGAGGGCGGCATCTTAAAATACTTTCTCTCATCTATTTGTTGTATTTGTTGCATGAATAAAAAACAAGCTCCACATATCCCACTTGCTCGTTCAAGCTTGCGCTGCTGCAGGGGAGATTCATTTCTCTCCAGCTGAAGAGATTCCTGACCCACTGAAACATCACTGAACACTGAAACAGTCCAAAGCAGCTGTCAGAGGTGTGAGTCCAAAGTGGCCGCAGCCTGCAGCCTCTATGACCCTTGTAACTCTTTATGTTTGCTGCCATCAGTGAGTACTTGCATTCAGCCTCCTAACATTTATGTATATACATACACATCAGCACATTATTGCTTGGCACTGGACACACAATACATCAGGAGCGTTCCAAGATTGAAAACACTCTTTTAGAGCATATAACCTGCCACCACTGCCAGCACTGCCCCCCC
>CAAKHB010007595.1:254774-268931 GCA_901007665.1 Aeoliscus strigatus | reverse complement strand
GAAGCCCTGGTCTTTAAATTATCTGCTTCTATGAGAGGAAAGAGTCAGTGCACGTGAAATATGAGCAGAGGTTTCACCCATGAGAGCTGTCCATTCCGAGGACGTAGCATTCTGCTGTGTACACCGCTAGTTCCATGCCTTGTCGAGGCCCATTCTGTGCTTGTAAGAGACGTAGTGACATCAATCTATTTACATCTATCACAGCCCCTAACAGCAACTGTCCCAATTGTATAACGGGAGGGACTGGACAACCGTTCAGGAGTCGCACATGCAGTGTAGAGTGTAGAGTCCGCAGAGAGACATTGTCTATGGCGTAGCGTACGGCGTAGGTTGACGTGCACCTCTCCAGAAATGTAATTACACATCGCAGCTACGTGGACCTCCGTGCACCTTCCCAGGTCCTCTCTGAGTGATACTTCTGTGTTTCCAGAAAAAATGGAACTGTCCAAAAGGCCATTTCTGAGCAGAAAAGTGAGCAAAGTAATTATGCCGAACTCGTTGCTGTTGCTGTGGTAACAACATCGACTCACTTTCAATCGCATTTGCTTGAATTAAACAAAGAAAAACACAAATAACCACAAAAAACATAGTGTCGAGATTCAATGCAGAGCGACACAGACAGACAGAGTATAAACCTTCACGAAGGGCGTAGGACACTCACGTAGGGTCAGTGTCAGTTAACACAAGCATGACCCCAACTTTCACGTCAGTTGCTAGTGCATCTTGTAAGGTGGCAGGAAATGACTTTTACTCTATCAAAAGTACATGTTCACCCCCAAACATGATGAACCAAAACCATTGAGCGCACATTCACAGTTCCACTCATCAAACATCTAATTACTATTTGCCTTGTACATTTAAGCATGGAGACTTAGAACTCATTTCATGAGAAATAATGAAAGAAAGTCATCGAATTTACTCTGAAACCAGCATGTAATTTGTTACCGATGCAGTGTGCGTTAAGTGTTTGTACTTACGAGTGTTAAGGAAGTGACAGACAGGCATCAAGAGTGAACACTGACTGGAAGCAGTATACTGAAGACAAGGAACGTGTGAAGGTGTGTGTGCAATGGAGGGAGGAGAGGGAACAGAGAGTGGCAGCCAGAGGAGAAGATTAGGACGAGAGAGAAAGTGGAGAAGATAGACTGAGGAGTCAGTGAGCGATGTAATTATTCCTCACGGCAGAGAGAGGGTGAAATTACAACACAGCATGCTTCACACACAGCGGCTCTGCTTCTGTGTGTGTGTCCTTGTATATATGAACTGCCGTGCGTCCATTTGTGTCCTAGGTGTGTCTGCGAGAATGTCACACAATTCTCAGAGGATGTCAGAGGAAATGGGATGAGAAGAAGAGTACTCTCATTAGCATACCAGATGCCACACACACACACGTTACGTCCATGCTCCCCATCAAACTAAAGGTCCGCCGTGCTTCATGGCTGAAACCTGTGAGGGTTATGGAAGTCTGTTCCGGTGGATTCCGGGTGTGAATTGAAATCTAATTTCCAGCTGTAAGCCTCTCCAGCTCAGCAGAACCAAAGGCAGGGAGGAGGTCCTGGATCTAATCAATCGGTTGCCTCATTGGACTGGTTGCCTGCCAGGTGCTGACCAACGTTTCCCATCATGCATCTGTCAGTACTCTTCAGGGAATTCTCTGCAGACATGCCGTATTTCTGCTGTTGAGACTGTCAATCTTTCTCTAAGCTTTGCTCAAAAGTTTTGGAGTAACCATGAAAATATTCCACCACGTCTGTCAGATTTCAGAGTTTCTCATCTATGGAATCGCCAGTTTCTAGGTATCATAACTGGAGTCCAAGCCAGTCCAGGTAACTGTACTTGCTAGTTTAATTTTTGGACTTTTGATCACTCATCCGAGAAGCGTCCTCATTTCTAACTGGCTACTATACTGCTACTATACTAAGATTCTATTGACTCACGCAGAGGGGTATGAGTTTCAGGAGAGTCATTTGCCCAGTCTGAAGGGTGTGAGTTGTCTGCAGGACTCCAACACTCCAACACACTGTGGCTTTCAGGAACATCCGGACCCTTTGTTGCTCTACCTTTTTTGTTCTATATTCACTTCCCTCCCTGCCAGAAAAGTGCTGTACCAGAGCTCCTAGACCTACCCCACCTCTGCCTACCAACCGTTGGCAACACATCTGTCCTTCCTTCCCTGTGCCTCTCCCTGTAGATGGATCCACAGAGTTGCAGCTCATGTTAGGTTTTCTGGCTGGACTTCATGGACTGAGGCCTGGCCACAGGACACTTGCTGGCAAGTGCCTCCTCCAGGCCTGGCTCCAGGAAGGGGCCCCGGTCACAAAGTTATGGGCACTCTCAAAATGTAGAGTCCTGATTGCTTTTAGTCTGGACCCTCACAAGTGTCCTTTGGCAGACGCTACCAGGGAACCTATTGTCCCCAACAGCTCACTGAGATGATCCTCTGCCATGTTAACACCAGCCAACCCCTAATTCCAATCACTGACTTTTGTAATACTGTACATTTGAATGTATATTAGAACGCTTTCTGTCGTTATATAGGAAATCCTTCCCGATTCTGAGGCTTCTACTCAAATGTGTCTGTAAATGTTTCTGTACACAAGCACTGTAAATGACGGGGGGCAGTACTATGTGAGTGGGCGGGGCTTATCTCATCCAGCATTGAAACATTTTTAACATTTCTGGTATAGAGACACATCAGTGGGCTAGTGGGGTTCAGTTACACTTACTTACCTACATGCAGATTCTCTTCATCTACTCACAGTACACATTTAGCTTTCACTGGCGTTGATCCTCCCTTTGTGGATATGTTCCAGAGAGGTCCTCAAGGACAAACCTTACAAAGGGTTAAAGGCATCTATGGAAATGTTGGTTTCAAACACCAAATAAAATCTCTGTACAATTCAATGAAACCCGAGTGAAGTGATCAGACTTGTGATGTGAAATTTCAGTCAAATGATGCTCTAAGTGATTAAAAACATTCAGACCTTGGATATAAAAGCCCCCATAATGTGTTGGAAAATAAGTCTAACACGGACAAACAGATATTTTTCTCAGCATGCCCAGTTAGGTCCTGTTCAGTCTGCTTTACCTAATAACCCAGCTGCCTTAACTCATTCCCTGTATCACCTGGCGATATAAAACCAGTGTAACCATCCAGTTAGCCGTCAGAGCTCAATGGATTTACCATCAAAACATCAGACAGATTTAGTAGGAGCCATATTTTTATTGCCTTCCTGTCCCTCAGCAGCATCTCCCCTTAACACGCTGATGTTGATGCTCCTGCCTCTCACAGAAGAACTTTTATTACAATCAATAAGAGGCAGCACAGGGGTCAAAGCAACAAAACAGAAGATAAATGTTGCAAATATTTTGTCCCTGAGTCATAATGTAATGATCCCCGTGGTTTCTTCCTTTCCTCCACCAGAGCCCCACTTCATCTCAGCCTACGACATCGGCCTGTTCACCTTCTTCTTCCTCAGGGAGAACGCAGTGGAACACGACTGCGGGAAGACAGTCTACTCTCGTGTAGCACGAGTCTGCAAGAATGATATCGGCGGGCGATTTCTCCTGGAGGACACCTGGACCACGTTCATGAAGGCGAGGCTCAACTGTTCCCGCTCCGGAGAGATCCCCTTCTACTACAACGAGCTGCAGAGCACCTTCTACCTGCCCGAGCAAGACCTCATCTACGGCATCTTCACCACCAATGTGTGAGTGACCACACCATAATATCTCATTCTTGTCCATATTTTACAAGATATATATCTTTATTCACCCTCCGAGGTCCATGGACACACAGGCACGGCCAAACAATGTTGACGTTCTGTTTCTGTGTTTTCATCAGTTAAATATCGCTGCATTTAGGAAACTTTACTTTCCAAGCAAAATGTATGGATATCCTATGTGGAGTAGGCTTGGAATGTTCTGGAATTCATGGCGTTGATCTCTCACTGTATGTGAGCGTTTGAGTTTTATCTGAAACTAACCAATGAGCATTTTAGAATCACTGAGAACCCTCCCTGCCCATCAGAGAGACGGTTCATTTCAGTTTCAGTTGATCCCCGTGAAAATATGATGAAAAACATTTCAAAGAAATCATCGTAAGCCGAACGATGATTTTCACTTATTCATTCATTATTATCTGTTGAACAGACAATGACAAACAAACTTTCTACAAAAAAATGATATCACAAAATGGGACGTTTTCAAATCATATCTATTATTTTATTTTATCTATTATTATTTTATTTCTATTACTTTTATGACGGTATGACATGGGTAAATCCATTTCAGATTTTCAGTTTTGAGCCAGGAATTGAAAAATCTGAGCTGTTTGAGTAGTTTTGTATCAGACACTTGTATTGTGATCTTTGCAGGTTCCTGATAACTTAAAATACATAAATAGGTCCCCATGAATGGGAAAATACTCTTAGACCTCAGAGTTAAAGTGAGTTGATTCTCTGAATAATTCATGGACTTGGAGAGTAAAATGCTCACAGGATCTCAGAGGATATTCACAAGGGAGGAGGATCATTTCCTTTTTAGTAAAATTGGCAAGTCGAGGCTAAGTCAATATGCAGCAGATAGTTGTCCCTCTAAAACGTGTGTGTATGTGCACACATCTGGTGTGTATTTGTGTGCTTGATCATTTGTATTCAGATGTTTTCCATGGGCTGTCACAGGAGAAGTTGCATCTCCCTTCTCCTTCTCCTTCTCCTTCACCTGTCAAACTGATGACATTCGCCACCTTGTGGCTGCCTCCCATTAGCTCGCAAGCCATCTTTAGGGAACAACCACGAGAAAGTGAGAGAGACAGGACAGATAGGGACATCAAAGAAAAACTAGGACAGAAAAAAGACCGACTGGAGGGAGGTGGAAGGGAGTCAGGGGGCTTCGAGCGTTTTTGTTTTGTGTAGTCTAAAAAAGCTGTTGTCCATCAAAAGAGCCGGGCTCAACTAGGTTGAATAAGGAATCACCACAAACACAGTCTCCAGCTGTCTGATGGAGCCCATCAGACCGAGAGCTGATTGTGATGAAGACCAGCAAAGGTTGGAAGTGAACACTCCTCTGTGTGGGCTTGAGCTCCTTTTTATCAACCTCAACATTCGAGCCTCGGCGTACCCTGCTGCTGGAGTGCTCAACTCTTTAATACAGATGAAATGACAAAATCGTTGCTCTCATTTCCACATTCTCTGTTTTCGTCATCGTACAACAGAGTGAATGTGACTTTTTACAAATATCAGATGCAGATGCTGAGTTTACAGTGAATGATGGCTCCACTCATGTCCAAATATATCAGTCACCTTAAGAATGTAAAGCATGTTTGGGCTGACTCGCAAAGTAGCTTGCTGGATATTATATAAGCTAAGGCGGAGGAAGCAGGCTCTTGAGAGTAGTCGTGGTGAAATTAGATGCACCAGTCCAAGCTTGGGAGTCCAAGAATGGAACTTGATAGCGTCCAACTATGTGTGGGTTCATTGCTTTCTGCTTTAGTTAAACTCAGCATCCACAGATTATAGCACAAGTAACATGCTGTCAACCCACAATGCAAGCAATGATGACATCACAATGACATCACTTTACCCTCACCGTCACAAGCTGCATGTCCCACTTAATCAAAGACGCTGACGAACCCGTGATCAGTTAATTTGACGGTCCTCCTGATGTGTAAAATGATTTCGGTCTTAAAAAAGACATTCAGAGATTGATTGACAATTAAAATGATTATTACCTGCAGCCTGACTTCAGAGGGGGAAATGGAGGCAGGAAAGGAGTCGAATATTTTTTACAGAAACAAGCTCCAGCTGACCGTGGACGGTTCCTTGGCTGAGGGTTTTCCATTAGAATAAGGACACCAGAGTAGAGAACACTGAGGCTTTTAATTAACCCCCTTATGAGCAGGGGGCTTGTGTATGGGCACAGAGCAGAATTCTCCTTTGACACTGTCCTACATGTCATTACTAATGAGAGTAAAGTGTTTTAAATGTTTCTTTGTTGACTTATTTTTGAGAAAAAGTCAAAATTGTCTGGTTGAAGCTTCCCTAATGTGGATATTTTCTGGTTTCCATGCTGATATTAAACTGGATATCTTTGCTTTGTGGACAGAACAAGACAATTAAGTAGTCGTAATTGATGTAATTGGGGTTATGAGAAACTCTGGCCTTGTCAGTTTCTGCCTTTGATAGGTTATACAACTAATATATGAATGAAAAGAATAAACAGAGATTCTACTTAAAAATTAAAAAGATGAAAATAGTCAAAGTAATCCTTTCAGATGGATCCCAGAATCCTTCACGTACAAGTAAAATAAGTGAGCAAAGCCGAGTGCGATTAGATTTGATGTGGATGATAAATGTTTTGATGGTCAGCCAAGTGAAACATGTAACTGTACAATACTTCTGGTTTTACACAACATTCTGTCCCAGGATATCAACTCACTGACTTTAAATCTACCTCCAAATAAAATCTAAGTCCCTGGTGGAGCACCGAGTCTGATCGGTTTGACAGAACGTGTTGAGTGGTGCACCAGTGATTCCATCTTTCCTTTGGCCAGTGGAGCTGTGCTCTCCTCAGAGCTTATTGGCAGTAATCAGACACATAGCGAGCAGGTCAAGTCAAGAGTTTGACAGTGGATACAATAGCTCAGGCCAAACACCTGCATTTACGCAACGCTTTCAACTTCAACGAACTCAGTCCGTCTCTGAATGTGACTGTTGGCCCAAGCTGCTGCTTTTGCTTTTGTACCATTGTGTGATGTGAAAATATGTGCAATCCTCACAGCTGTGGTTCAATCCCTGGTCCCCGCAGCCTCTGAGCTCTGCTGAGTGAGCCTTTTTTTTCCTTTCGGCTGTGATGCAGGTATTCACTCAGGGAGACACATCAGCCTTAATGCTATTAGAGCTGTTCCTTTTTCACCTAAAACAAGGTTAGGCACATTAGTTTAAAACCAGAGCTTTTAGCTGGATTTTACTGAACCCTCTGATGTACAAAGCATGCATGTGCAAATATTTCTTTGTGCTAAGTCAGCATATTTAACACAGAGGGGGGGGATACAGTCAGGTACATGCCATAAATAACATTATGCATAATACATACATGACATGAGAGAAACACGCAGGAGCAGCTTCACCAGCCAAAAGAAATAATCAAGCGTTACCAAGTGAGATGCACATTGTCACGCAGACACGCAGCATTCTGACCAAACCATGCACACGTGTGTGTTCTTCAGTTTCTCAGCCGAAAAAACGGATAGAATAACTTCTGTTTTGTTTTGTTATGGGAGCATTGCTACATAAAAATATAATATGTGATGTCATCATATGTACACTACTGCACTGGTTTGGAGCAAGGTTGTAACTATTACTACTCTCAGTAACACAGCGCTCTAGTTGGTCCATTATCAAAGCACATTTTGTCTCAGTCACTGGCCATGATAGACCTGGCCAGTGAAAGAGACTGGGAATCAAAGGACCTACAATCTGGAGGTCCTATGCTCTGAGGGATGATATTTGTCTGCCACCAGGTTCACAGGATTACAGTTTATCACACGAAAGAGCAGTTGGTGATAGGTGAACTGATCAGATTAGATATGAACCTTTGGTCCACATAGGTCCAGTTATGAAGACAGTAAAGAGGAACCTCAGCCGTTGTTGAGGTGAAGACCAGGAGACGTAACGCCTCGACCATGAGATGCAATCCTTCATCAATACCGTCCTCTGACAGCTGAGGTGAATCAGAGCAGATCTCAGTCAGGTCTGTTGAAATGAAAGGGGCAATGGACTGAGCAAACATCTCATAACATAAGATGGAGAGAGAGACAGTGAAGACTTGTCCTGACCAGCGCAAACAGGACTATAAGGGTGGAGTCAGGAATGACTCCTGAGAAATGAAACAAGACAGGAAGTAGTTGAGAGGACGGGCTGTTGGAACAAAACGAAAACACTGGATGGTCGTTGGCACCGTGCCTTTAAGAGCAGCAGCAAACGGCAAAGTAGATGTCAAACAGCTTTTCCTCTGCCTTTATACAGACTCAAAGCATGGGTCAGCTCCATTAGGGCAATAGAATGTACACTTTAAGGCGGAAAATGCTCTGCTCTCTTGGCGTTATGTGCCACAGCTCAGATAGCAAGTATTTTGGACAGCGTCAGAATTTTCGGAACCCCAGTGGCTTTAACCCAAGATGTGACCACATTACAACCATAAATCCACAATTCAACGCCCTACAACAACGTGTTTGTGTTAAAAAAGAAAGCAACAATAACACCCTGGCTGCTGCAGTTGTAGCAGCTCATTTGCCTGTGGTTTCCTTCAGAGGTGGTTTACTTTCTGTCGGTGCACCACAGCACTCTCTCTGCTTCACTCTGAAGCTTCCGCACAGAAACGTCACACCACATGATGATGATGAGACCAAAGTGAGGGTTTCAGAATCCAATCTGAACCAAATTTACAGATGTGAACGCTCCCTGGACCAACGATCAAAAAAATAAAAAAAAAGAATCAAAATTTGCTGTCCGACCAAAACAGGTGGTTTCAGTCCGGACCAAACTGAACCACGGTTTGGACCTTTGCAGCGTGATAGTTAATAGTGTGTTAGTTCAACAGGAAGTTTGTCCCTGTTCCCAACGCTGAGCCGTGGCCCGGCTGGTGGTTGTCTTCTCCTTTCCTGTCAGTCACAATAAAGCTCCAAATGAAGGCTTTGACCGGGATTTTTAGGTGTGAGGTTTAGGTTTGAGTTTGCTAAAACATCTCTGAAGCAGCATAAAATCAACATGGTTGTCTTTTAACTTACGCTATAACACTATATCGTTAACTCTGTTAACTCGCCGATCCCCTCATCAGCCGTTCAGCCCACAATGCCAAAGCTACTCACAGCATCGTAAACAGTCTACATTTAATGACGGGAAAACACATACAAAACCAGTCGGCAGTCAGTTGAACTCCCTACCTTGTAGCAAATTGCTTCAGTAATGATTTTTTTTCAGCTGTAGTTTACTTTCAAATCTCACACCTGAGGTGTACGTTTGCACATTATCTGTAAAACTGACGGCCATATTCAGAGTTTATTACTGCTCGCGTTGACTGTGGCGTTGAGATAGCACAGCTCAGCCTCCAGCCGGAGCACGGCAGCAGTGTATGGACTGGTTACTGGCGGTACGAATGATAGGACTTCCATTAAGAGGACACAACACATTGCACAATCATTACACTGCTGCTGTCTGATGATATGGCCTCACATTGAAATGGTGTTTCTTCCCTTCTCTCACCTTCCTCCTGCCACGATCCTCCTATTCTTCTTTCTGCTTTCCTCCCCTCTGTCATGTCATCCCTGCGTATCGCAATGTAAAGCAACAGTATTGCAGCGTCTGCTGTGTGCGCCTTCAACCTGAGCGCCATCACCCAGGCCTTCAACGGGCCCTTCCGCTCTCAGGAGAACCCTCGCTCCACCTGGCTTCCCACACCCAACCCCATCCACAACTTTCAGGTCAGTTTGACCTTCCAGCTGCTTTCCCATAATGCAATGAAAACACAGTTCAGCTCTCTAATAAATAGGACGCGCCCATGAGCCATGGAGATAATATTATCCCAGCAAAGTAAATCACATTTTCTCTTAATCTGCATTTTGTCCTCCACCTGTCGGTTTTCTGTCCTCCTACCAGTGTGGTACAATAGACGACGAGGGTCCCAACGAGGGCCTGACAGAGCGCAGCCTGCAGGACGCCCAGCGGCTCTACCTGATGAACGATGTTGTTCAGCCAGAGTCTATAGACCCACTGGTCATGCAGGATGATGTTCGCTTCTCTAACCTGGTGGTGGACATTGTTCAGGGCATGGACACCCTGTACCACGTCATGTACATCAGCACAGGTGAGAAAAAAAAATGGTTCTGGTTTTGTGCGGCTTTCAGGCACGACGAAATGTTAAATCATCCCTTTTGCTTTTTGTCCTCGTCAAATGTTCATGTTCATGTTGTTTCCCCTGACAGCTGTGCCACTGTGCTGTTTAATGCTGCCAATGTAACAGGTTGTCCCGCGGATTAGAAAAGTTAACGTTGAGCTGATCTACTTGTGCTTTACATGGTTTTACTGCACAGCTGCCAGCCAATCAGAAAAGAGTACTCACCCTGACCATGATATAAGTAAGGGTTAATCAATGGGTAAGTGTGAGTGAAGCGCTTTTAAGGCACCATGCAGGGTTGAAGAAGTGCCTTAAAACCATTTAACGCACATCTACCCCTTGATTCACCCACTGATACCATGGTTGCCAAAGAAACATAAATGGGATCATTCATTTATGTTTTCATGTGTTATACAAGCCCTGAATCACGTCACTCCTCTAAACCATTTGACCCAGAGGTGAGTGCAGCATCCCACTCATCAAAATTCTTGTCCTGTCTCAACAAGCGGAAAGAAATGTTAAAATCATCCATTTTGCTCGTTTGCCTCGTCAAATGTCCAGTTGTTGCTCGTGTGCTGTTTAAAGTTGCTAAACAGGTTGTGCTGCAGATGAATATTAGAAAAGTTAACCATGAGCCGAACTCTTTGTGCATTTGTGGTTTTAATGCACGACTGCCAGCCAATCAGAAAAGAGCATTCACCTAGACCATGGTATACGGCCTTTTGACGCATAGGAAGAGAAAGCTTGCTGTGATGCAGAAAACTCTCTAATCATTTTTTTCTTATCCAATCAGAATATGGCACCATTCTAAAGGCTCTTGCTACAGCCAACAAGAACTTGCAAGGTTGTTACCTGGAGGAAATTGAGCTCCTCCCATCTGGGGTGCGAGAACCGATCCTAAGCCTTCAGATCCTGCACAGTGACCGGTCGCTCTTTGTTGGGCTCAACAACCAAGTCATAAAGATCCCGCTTGAGAGGTGCTCCACCTACAAAACTGAGACGTGAGTTTGGAATTTCTGAATTTTGTAAAGATGCGCCTTCTGAAAACACACTTTTTATAGTGTGTTCATTCACCGCAGTTCGGTTGCTTTTACCTGGCTCGCCCTCTGTTGATGGTAATTACCTGTCATTACCAGGATTAATGTCGGAGAAACGTAGGCTTATAATCATATAATCATCTGTTGTTATGCAGCCAGACAAATGACTGGGGCGGTATCTGTTTCCTGAGGAAATTAATTTGTTGTGCCGCTTTTTCTGAGTAATTAAGCGTTGTACAAGACAGAAGTTCTCACTTCTCTAAATCAAACACAGGAATGAGAGAGAGAGACTTGTGTGGGTTTATCGACAAACCCTCGCTGACTGATAGTCCAAACTTATTTCCTCTCAATTATCATCATCATCATCCTGCATGTTCATATATGATGGTCTGCAAATGCTGTGTAAGTTGGTGTATTTACAAAGATGTGGGTAAGATATGTGAGGTGAGAGGAGCGGGACCAGACATAGAGAGAAGTAGCTCAAGTCACCCAGGTCCTATTTAAGACACAGAGATAACAAGAGTCCAAGGCCACCAGGCACGAGGGGGCAGTTAATTCTGGTCTGTGATATTCTGCTCACCCCTGTGGCTCGCTCACTCTTACAGTCATCTGAGTGCACATCAGATGGAAGCTGAGCTGCAGAGTGTGATGGATGTCACACCTGTCTGCTGGTGTGATGCCTCAGCTCATCTGGTGGGATTCCAGCTCACAGATAGGAGGTCAGGTGGCCATGTTTATCGTTATATGCTGCTTAATGGAGAAGTAAGCATCACCTCTACATCTACTTACATACTAATGACTCCTGTCTCCCATGATTGAAAGAAGCTCCAATCAAGAGCATCATGACTGTAAAACAAATATCTGTTTGTTGACATCAGAGAGTATTTGGGGTCACATGTGAAAGGTAGGTGGAGGATAGCTGGTGTTGGGCTCTGTCTGTTCATATCTGTTGATAACAATACTGCCTCCCTGTTGTGTTTCTACAAAGGAACATGTTCTTACGTTGCCACAGAGCATCCCGTGACACACACTGTGTTTAAAGTGCATGACACGTGTCAGAATGGTGGTATTAGTGGTAGTAGTTGTAGTAGTAGTGGTAGTAGTAGTAGTAGTAGTGGTAATGATAGTAGTAGTAGTAGGTAGTAGTAGTAGTGGTAATGGTAGTAGTAGTAGTAACAGCAGTAGTGGTATTCCATGATTGTGTTCTATTTTCCATTGGGTGACGTCTCTCTGTAAATGTCCCCATGTTGTCGGTCCACTGCTCCACTCTGTCCACTGCTGTCCGTCCACACCCACCTGCTGTCTGCTGCTGTCTTGCTGGTTGAACGTGCTGCTCTCCATTGTGCTGCTGTCTGAATGAGCCATTCTTATGTCCCCAGCGTGTGTGGCCCTCACATTCACACACATCCATTCACGCATCAACACAGTTGGAAGTATTTTCAGTAGCGTCGTGGGCGTCACAGTGACTGAAAGACGCAAAGACAGGATTAATAGACACAGTCCAGTTGGTGATGAAGCTGCTAATGGAATAATGGACAGAGTTTGGCTGCAGAAAAGCTTCACGTATGTGTGTAATCACTTAAACACTTATTGTAGCACCTGCAGCAACAAAAACATGCAGGTTTGATTGTGTATAAAAATACAGAAACTCGATTAAGCCAAAGTGCTTTTTCTTTTATTATTGATTCATATTGACGGCTGTGGCGGGCTACACAGTGCTGAGAGTGGACAAATATTTACATCATACTTCAGCGAGAACCTCGCTCTGCTTCTCAACAGCAGCTGATTTGTAGCCTTTCAGGGATGGCGAGCACAATGGAATAATCATTGTGTAGGTTTGCCACGTTTGGCTCAAAACATCACAGGGTGTGTATACTCATCTGGATGTTAGCTATCAAACAGCGACACGTTATCCCTTTCAAATAACTCATCAGATACCAAGATATATAAACAACGTGTGAAAGCCGAGTTGCATCGAGCCCCCTCTCACAGCAACTGCCTATTTTGTACGAAGCGCATATCTTTAATAGTTCTGTTTCAATAGTAGGCAAAAGCCACTTTTAATTCCAGTTCCAACACTTGCAATGATGGAATGTCACATTATACTTGTACTTAACTGTCACTTTATGCTTGTGACACTATACACGGTTCCATTTGGTGATTTTTAAAAATGTTTCTGTTCTTATATTTGCTATATTTAAATCTTTACTGAATATTTGTGTCTTTGTGTTTTAGTTATGTATGAGTCACGTAAGTTGTTTAATCTGTGAAGTGGTTGGGTTCCTGCAGCCTGCTCATACACTGGCTTACATACATGTTTTCATTTTTTTATTTTCATTGGATTCAGACAATAAATGTCAACATTAGTGCAATCAGTATCTAGTATTTATTTTTTTTTCTACAGAATCACATAAACCCCAAACCTTAACAAAACTACCCCCCAACCCCCCATGGGCTACGTGTTAAACCACATCTTGTATAGGAATAATCAGGTTAGAAATACCAGAAGTAAATAACACACGGGAGTTGGAGAATTATATAAATATACAGCCAACCACAAAGGTTTGAATGAATGAGTGAGTGAATGAATGTGCTAGGAGTGATGGTGCACGCTGACACGTGCACATGTTTATGACTGCTTGTGAAGGCTGTTGTTTCTGTTACAGATCAGTTCTGTCCTCAGCTCAGTGTAATTAATTGTTCCACTCTCTGCGTCTGTTCTTCTGTGGGTGTGACAGGCTGAAATCTAACCCTCGTTATAAAGAATAGAATGAAAAAAGATTTGACACTTTGAATTTTGAGCATGAAACTGCCACTTGAAGTTGGTTGCAGACGAAAGTTTTAAATTGCTTTTCTGTTATTGTGCTCTGTGGTTTGGAACGTTAGCACCCATGTTTTAGCGTCTGTGTAATGAGACCACAAAGCAATCAGAGTTATTGTTTATCACATATTTCAACAAAACTGAAACAGGCTGAAAGAGGATTGCAGGTAGTTGGCCATCAGGACCTCCTGTATTTGGAGTCTGTCTGTCTCTTACAACCACTTTAGGTTCTAACGTCAGATTGTCCACAGAGATTACACCTCTACTGCTGCTGCTGAGAAACGTATGTGTCCCGATAACAGGAGCGACTTAATTCACTTACTTGCCCGTAAATATTGAGTGATAATGTCTCTAGATGCGATAACTCTGTTGCCTCACAGCAGGAGGGTTTGTGTGTGTCAGAGA
>CAAKHB010007595.1:227726-253706 GCA_901007665.1 Aeoliscus strigatus | reverse complement strand
ACCATCCTCTTGGCCCCACTCCTCCTCCAATAGCAGCAACCGGTGGTCTTCACCAACATAAAACTTTGGAAGGCGATGTCTTCCACATCGAGGGACATTTCTGCTGTTAAATGCCTTAATCACCATCCAACCTCCATCCAACCTCTCTTTGTTGGATGTATTGAGTTTGGAGATCGCTTTCTACTTGCACATTATTCATTCATTTCCACATGATGATTTTTTTGTATTCACCTGAGATTAAACTTGGACACCTGCAGGTGTTTTTCTCATGCAGCCATCGCTCTTTGTTTTTTTTTCTGGATTATTTTTATTGGATCCATCCGTCCTCAGCCTGGCTCCAACTGGCCCTAATTGGATGTGTTAGTGCTGAGTGCTAGCAGAAATTGTGAAATGGCCAGCTCAGCCTCGGGGACAGGATCTGTCCCCTGTGGAGAGGATGAGGGGTGAGTGGCTGTCAGCAGCCGTCTCCTGGGAGTGACATCGCAGGAAGGATGGAGAGAACATATGTTTAACTAAGTCCAGCCCTCCAGTGAGCCTCGGTTAAATACTCCAGAGTGTCAGCGCTACAGCTAATAATGACTGATTCCAATCCATAATTTATCATATTTGTATTATGCTCTGACAGTGTGCCATTAAAGCTGAGGTGAACTATTGTTTCATGCCAAGTTGTTCAAGGGTCTGTAATAAAAGGAAACGCTGATTTTACAGCATTGGATTTAAAATGGCAATTACTTCCCCCACAGAGAGAATCTGCAAGATTTATCTTTAGACGTCCAGACGTAGTGTTTTAGAAGCTGCCACAGCCTGTTGAATATTTAACTGACCAGGGCGTCTCTGTTTTGATATAATGTGCCACCAGCCACTCATGCTGCTGAATTAACTATTAGTCCGTGCTCTCATCCACAGCACCAAACACACCTTCACAAACATTCACAAGTCACGTTTGATTGTGAACACACACACACATTTAGTGTTCCTGCCGCTCCATTCCATCACACACACATCACCTTGGCTTTTGATTTGACTTTTACAGCAGTCCTTTTTTTCTCATTTAAATGCTGTGAGCTGTTGGTTCTGAAGAAAATGCAGAAACAGGTCAGAATGATAGTCAGTCCTCTTTTATGAAATTATTCAGAGAAATTACTGGCAGTAAAAACCAAACCTGTGCTGCTAAGCCATATTGTATATATATATTTATACGTATATATATATATATTCCACCATGAATATATGCTAGAGGAGAGTACAAGATTTAAAAAAAGGCTTCTGTTGGACTTATTCCTTAGTTTCTTTAATTTGCTCTTGTCCACCCCTGTTATCTGCGGCATGATAGAAACACATTGAATTCATAAAGAAATAGGAGGAGAAGTATTCAGCTACACTGCATGGAAAAGATCCAAGATGTCCCAATTGATGTCGAATGACAACCCCTTGCTTTGTCCACAAACAAAGATATTCAGTTTACTGTGGCACAGAGGCCTTCTTCTGTTTAACAACCAAAGTAGTTGACAAGCTGCACATCATACAGCAGAATCTTTTGCTGTAGTTTCAATACCATTTTTTTGGTTTAGTCCAGATTTTCCTTTCTCAGACAATGACCCATGATTTCAGTCAGTAAACACAAGCAGGACTGTTGGCCCCTGAGGTCTACAGACTAATTCAGCCAAAGCTAATTAGGTCTCCAGTCGCCGCCACTTTTCTGTTTTATGACATTGTTCATTTCCTTTTTGAATTATGTATTTATTAATGGTTCCGCTCAGCTGGTCGCTGCTGTGTGCACACGATCCACGTACATCCCAGACACAATGCTGTCGACCTTCAGCCACAATGGTAACACTCTTCTCTGAGCACTTTGAAACAAACTATTAGATTAACGGAACTTTGAATCTTCAGATGACCTCATTACGTTTAATTTCTCATTTGTCTTGGAGATTAGATCTTAGTAGTTAATTACACTGACTCATAAATAGTGTTGTTGATGTGTTTGTGTCATGGGGGAGAGTGGTATGTTCTTCTTCCCTTCCTCTGCTCTCGCTCTCCGTCAGTTCACCTCTGATGGGCTGCCTAAACGCTAACGTTCATTGGCTGGCGGCTGACCACAGGATCACCACGGAGCCCCAGACCTGGCACAGAGCTGTGTCAACACTCAGAGCTTCCTCAGCCTCCGGGCTGAAACACAACAGGGCTCTTCAAATAAACCTGGAAGTTTCATGCCAGGAAGGAAAAGACAAGAGCAATCTTTTGCTTTTACCTGAATGCAAGAAGAAGATGAGGAGGAGGTTTCTGTGATGAAGGAGGGAGAGGAGTTGATGTCTTTGTTTGATGCATTCCAGAGACATTCAGATCGGCTCTGGAGGCTTAGCTTGGTCATTAACAGCTTTAGATTTAATTAGCCGTCATTAAGACTCTGTTTTACTAAAGGAGCTTACAAATATTTAATCACTGTTTGGTCGTTGCACCGTGTGAGGTGTTTGTTGGGGACTAGAAGGAACAGATCCGCTAAAACGGCTGGTTTTGTTACGCTTCATTTCAGTTTTCAGTCTGCTGAACTTTACAGGCTGCACATTTACTTCTTCTGCACTCATTCCACAAACAGATTTTTTTCATATATTAAAAACACAATGCTATTTTAGCCTCTGTTATACTGACAATCTGACATTCAGGTCCCAGTCAAGCTCACACAAACACCGGAGCGGTGGACTGGGGTTTCTTGATCAAGGCACCTCTAACTGTTAATGTCTGGGAGGGAAGTGCTGCTCCTTAACGTCCCATCTGCCTCCCATCCTGGGCAGTGGCTGTCTTGGGACTCCTGACGGTCGTATTCTGCTTCTCATCATGTTGACACAGCAACCTTCTGGTCCCAAGCCTGGTTCTCAAACTGTTTTGGCCACAGCTGCCCCAGGGGCTGAGTGTCTCGCTCAAGGGCAGTTAGAATTACACTCAGGCGAGTTGGGATTCAAACCTGAACTTTCTCATGATCAGCTCAACGCAGACCCACAGCCTTTTCTGTGAATTAAAAAGAACAGCTCCTCAAAGATCTAATCCCAGATCCTCATGTTACAGGTAGTTGTCAAGCCAAAGAAGCTGGCATCTCATTTCACACCCCAAACCAACAGCGGGCAGCAGAAGGTTACCAGAAGGTTACAATCCGATGCTAACAACCATGAACCAGAGAGAAACCTGAAATTCTAGTCGCTCTACCAACAATCAACACCATGGTCACAGGCTTTGTGTAGTAACAGAAATATTTGGTAATAATAATAATTCAGTAATAATTTCATTCACAGGCCCCTGTTTGCGTGCACTGCTAGTTACTAAGCAACCATTCATGGTATAATGGCTTAAATCAAGTATTTGCCATGATGCAAGACATGACCAGTTTTACTATACTGCTAAATATGTCTTGTATTAAATTATAAAGTATCCACGCTTTCTCTGAGAAAAAAAAGAGTTCACGGTTAGTTATGGTTACGTCAGTGTGCATAGGGGCAACACACTGAGACTCGCTCTGATGTTATGACAAAGGACAGATTGTTACAAAGCAGCCCCCTTAAAACTAATTTATGTCACAAATATGTTTGATAGCTCATGTTTCTCACTGGTTAGCTCACCACTCCCTCATACAAAGCTGCACTGGACCATTCATAAACATAGAGGCTAGCGTAGCATCATTTTGTGTGTTTGTAAATCAGTCGGGAAAACCCTTGTTTTCATTTCTAAATGGCAAAGGTCTGATTTATTTGTTTTTCCCCTTGTTCTCCTCCCCTGGGTCTGATAAAACAGGAGTCGGTTACATTTCTCTGCAGCACTCTGTATCGCTCTTGATTTGCCACAGCACTCCCACATTTTAGCAGCCCACTTAAATCTGAAGGATTTGGTTTAAATCCCTCTGGAAATTACATTTCACTGGGAAATAAATCACAACGCAGAAGCAAAAGACAGCGTAATGTCCATTTCTCTTTTGAAACCAGTCGTAGGAGCAGGTCTGACTTCATTGTTCCTGACTGTTGGTGACAGTCCAGGTATTATATGAAGTCATCTACCTGGTTCCATCCGTGTGTTTGAGTTGAAGATGTGCTCTGGGTTTGAATGCATTTATTGAAATGTGAAATGTGACATACTTCATTTGAAGTCACTTTCATTCATGATGTGTCTCTGCTTACTTTGGTGATTATCAATGATTGTGAATGAAATGAGAGAGACTGTTTTCTTCTTGGTTAAATAAATGGAGGACAAAAGTGCAATATGTGTCAGAATGAGTGGATGTCACCCCAAACTCAGACCTTAATAAGTCTCCTGTTAACTCTTTCTGGCCCTTTCTTGTGATGTGGGGAACCTTACAAGAGTTGTGGTTTCTATGTGATGGTATCATCTCTTTAAACATACACAGGGATTGGTGGTTTTCAGGCTGGATTCTCCTCAACACTTCATCCCCTGATAACCCTCTATCTCCCTCCTGAAGGTCGTGCCTGGAAGCCAGGGACCCGTACTGTGGCTGGGACTTCAGGCAGCGGCGCTGTACAACACTGGAGGACAGCTCCAACATGAGCCAGTGGAAGCAGAACATCACCCTGTGTCCTGTAAGAGTGCCCTGTTCTTTCATGTAACAGCTGCTATCCCCTGCTCTTGGGGACAGGATAGGCGACACATGATGGTTGGAAACCCCGGCTGATGTTTGATAACCCGTCCCATCATAAATGTCTGATGTTTGATGTCCAGCTGCAGAACCAGACCACCAACGGTAGATTTGGACCCTGGTCGCCATGGCAACCCTGCAGCAATGATGATGGTGTGGATGGCGTGAGCTCTTGTTCGTGTCGCTCCAGGTCTTGTGACAGCCCTGAACCACGCTGTGGAGGCAAAAAGTGCGAGGGTGCCACCATCGAGGTCTCCAACTGCTCAAGGTGGGAGAATAGTAAGATTCACTTTCACACTGCAGGTTGGAAAACACTCAGACAGCTTTTACAGCTAAAACCTGCTCCTTCCCTGTGGTGTTAAGACCGTAATAATCCATAAAGCCCTAGAGAGCTTCTCCTAATAGTATGTATAATCTTAACAGATCCACAAAGACAGTTATTGCAGAAAGATCAGCATTTCCTTTTTGCGTGTTGTGTCATGTGTTAATTCTGACACGCTAACTAACATGTTCATTGACTTTGAGGCCACTTCCTCGGCGTATAATTTGTGATCAGTCAACATGAGAACGATTATCTAGGTGAGAAAACTTGTTTGAAAATGTTTTCTTTGTGGCAGCTCTCACCACCTCTTGTCTGTGTGCCGGGGGAGGGGGGGGGGGGGGGGGGGGGGGGGGGGGTCAGGACAAAGAGCTTGAGCACCTTCATTTCTCTGGATAGCTGTGCCAGATTTAATCCTTGGTGCTGAAATTGAATTGTGCATTTGTAGAAGGTGGCAATTAATTCATGCAGAGTGCTACACAGGAACAAAGCACTCAAGCAGATTGAATGAATATTTCCCCGTCAGAATGAGCTCATTGTGTGTTTCTGCTTCTGGCTGCTCTGAGTAAGAGAAACAATTAGACAACGCTGTTTTTCCCCTTTAACGTTGGATAACCCTGTCAGGAAAGAAACACCAGGAGCCCTGGAGATCATTTTGGAACATGAAATGGATTGTTACTAATTGTGTCTGTTGTCATAGGAACGGAGGCTGGACGCCTTGGTCGTCATGGGGACAGTGCAGCACAACCTGTGGGACAGGATTTGAACTGCGACAGCGTTCCTGTAACAACCCCTCACCCCGGCATGGAGGCCGAGTCTGTGTGGGGCCGAGCAGAGATGAGAGGTGAAGTGTGTCTGAAGTGGAAACATCTGTGACTTTGTGTCATCACAATGTGCATCATACAGGCAAATGTCCACAATAACTGACCATAATAATACACTGTAGTCATGGCACTGACTACAGTACCTCAGACTATACTTCAACATTCACACTGCAGCGCCGGCCTTCATCGACCAGCAGTGTTTTGCTCCTGGAGGGAGTAGCTTCCACTTCCATCCAAATCAATGAATGTATCATCAGTTTCTTTCACCCCAATAGTGATTTTCCTCCTTGGTTTCTGTTCATGTAGCACCAACTATTAAGATATTTCCAGATGTATTTTTAAAAAAATATTCTTTCCTCTTTCTTATCATCAAACACAAAAATAATGAAACATCTCATGTAAATGCCTACAGGTTTTGCAACGAAGGCGTGTCCTGTCCACAGCCGATCTTCTGGTCCCCGTGGGCCTCGTGGACGAAGTGCAGCACTGAGTGTGGTGGAGGTGTCCACTCCAGAGTCCGCACCTGTGAGAATGGAAACAGCTGCCCAGGATGTGCACTGGTAAGAAATGTACCGAGAACAGAGGAGCTTGGATGTGTCAGTTCAAAGTATTCTTTCGAGGAGAGATGTGTGGACGTTGAAAAGAAGTGGGCGTAACTTGCTCCGACACGTCTGATAATTTAAAGAATGAAACTTTCCTCATTCAGGAGTACAAGGCCTGTAACCTGGAGGCGTGTCCAGAAGTGAAGAGGAACACGCCATGGACGCCCTGGATGCCCGTTAACGTGACGCAGGGCGGCGCTCGTCAGGAGCAGAGGATGCGTTACATGTGCCGAGCTCACCTGTCCGATCCCCATGAGCTGCAGATCGGACGCAGGAAAGTGGAGACGCGCTTCTGCCCCAACGATGGTACAGCGATCTGTGAGACCGATAGTAAGTCACCCAGCGTTGGCGTTGGATCCATTTGTGTGTGTTATACAACACTGTTGCTTCATTGCCCCGGTTCGTTTCCTGGAGTCTTCCTACTCTTCATGTCTGTCCTTCATGTGTTCTGTGATGAGCTGGCGACTCGTCCAGGTGGAACCCTGACGTTCACCCGGTGACAGCTGGGATCAGCTCCGGCACAATCACGACCCGTAACCGGAGCAAGCTGGAGAAGATGAATGAATGAATGAATAAATGAATAAATGCAATGTATAGAGAGCAAAGAGAGATGGAGGTGATCAAATATTGTTTCTTGCGCTATAAAGGGTGAAGAGAGACAGGCAGTGTGAGACAGCTAACTGATTTTGAGTCAAAAACGTTAAACTCCTAAACCCAGCTGCTGTTAGCACACGCTGAGGCCATGGCTGCGTGGTAAAACGTGTCCTCAGTCGGAGCGCGATGCACTGAGAGGGCCTCTTCCATCAGACCGTAGTCACAGCCCAGCTCTCTGCTGCTGGTGTGTTTATCCTCCCTTCAACTCAATTGATTACTTGTCTCCTTGTGTCAGTGTCCTGCTGGGCTGCATGGTCTCTGACAGAATAAGGCAGTGTGTGTGGGGGAAGGGGGGTGGGTGGAGGTCGAAGGGCAGAGAAACATGTAGTCGTTATGCTTTTTGAAAAACCTAAATCCACAGTCCTTTGCTCCCTCCACAGCCCTTGTTGCGGAGCTCCTCAAGACGCCGGTGGTGCGTGTAGCAGGCGCTGCCGGCTGGTCGTCATGGGAAACATGGTCGAGCTGCTCACAGAGTTGCGCCAAAGGTTACCGCACGCGTCGGAGAACGTGTGCCGGGCCAGAAGGGAAGAGCGCCCCCGTGGCCTGTCGCGGTTCACCTGTTGAGTACCAGGACTGTAACGTCCAGGCGTGTCCTGGTGAGTAGATCCAGCTGTTCTTGAGGCTCCTAATTTCATTTCAGTCAGAATCACATCTGTCACACAAGCTCCATTTTTCCATTTACAATTGTGTCGTATGAGATATTGTCTAGAACTGTGTTTAGACAATATTCAGCTCTACTCAGGTTTCTATCTTCTCCTCATAGATTGGAATTTCTGTAACCTGAGCTGCCGGATATTTTATGTGAAATGAACCTTAACTACATTAAATGTAACAGAAAAACAGCAATGCACAGCTTTTTAATTATAATCATTCATTATAAAAAAAAGAGTTGAATTAATTGATTGGTGCTAGAACTGTATAGTAGAAATGGGACGAGGCAGGGTCTGTATTTATTACACCAGTGGCCTGTTGGTGTGGTGAAGAACCAAGCTAGACTGAGCTCCAGCAGCTCGGGAAATGTTTGTTCACAAACCACACTGACTCTGTGCTACTCTAATCTTCTGTCATCGCAGCTGTTGACTGTTTCAGTTTATTTATTTGGGTGTAATGGTTTTAGTCCTGACTAACTGACAGTCAATCATTGGCCTTGTCCACCTCCTCTTCCTGGGATTTTAGACCCTGAAGTATTGAAGACAAGGCATGCACGAGAGAGAAAGAGAGAGAGAGAGAGAGGGGTCGATGGTAGTAAAATACTGCTGAGTGGATCATTAGCTTCATTAGCTAATGGTTACCAGCAGCTGCAGCCGTGCAGAGCGAGTCCGTGTTTCCAGTTCAAAACTCCTCATCAAACTATAATCAGCTGACCTGGAACTCTGCTGACCATGGGCTGCTGCAGTGACAGGCTGTGCTAATTAAACCTGACTGAGGGCAGACACACACACACACACACACACACACACAGGCATTAATAACTTGAACCTTGAGCATCATGAATGAATTGGTCTGTATCCACATGATAGCCCCAGAGGTTGGCTTAGACACATGTAACCTTGGGGATGTAATTCAGGCAGCATGTAGGTGTAACGCTGGTCAGGGGTGGAATCACAGTGGCAGAGGAGAGAATAAGTGAGAAACAGGAATAGATGATGAGATTAGTGAGAAGGATGGAGCTGATGGAGTTAGTATGGATCTGAGGAGATTAGAATGAAGGATGCCTCTGTGTGTGTGTGTGTGTGTGTGTGTGTGTGTGTGGCGGTCAGTCCATCAGCCAATCAGTATTGGCTAAAGAACTGTCTCCTCTACTGAAGGCTTATGTTGCTCTGGTTCACCGTGGTCTTCACCAAGGAGAGACTCTGGATGGTGACTTCTATCTCAAATTTCCTAAAAGCGCCACAACACACAACGTGGCAGGGGAGGCAGTGCTGTGTGAGTGCTGAGGGATGTTTGAATTTCCAGGCTTGAGGCCCATCAAGGGGTTTAGTTAAACTTCAAAACACACATGTCTAAAGTAAAGCCCAGTAGGTGTAGTGTTTGTCAGGTGCTTTCCTGGAGCTGAGCTTTGAAAAAAATTCCTGACAGACGCCGGCGATGGTGATTGTGGCCAAAATAAATCCGGTGTACGGAAGTGTCTGACCTGACGGAGAGGCCCTGTGGCTTGTTTGTGTGTTTACAGTAAAAGGTGCCTGGTCCTGCTGGTCGTCCTGGTCTCTGTGCTCGGCCGGTTGCGGTGGCGGTCACTACCAACGCACACGTACCTGTAACAGCCCTTCACCGGCCAGCGGAGGAGATATCTGCATCGGACTGCACACTGAGGAGGCGCTGTGTAACACACACACCTGTGACGGTAAGAATCAGACCAGAACTCTGATTGGAACCAGTCAGACATATGAATATTTGTGTGTGTGTGTGTGTGTGTGTGTGTGTGTGTGTGTGCATATGTGTCTGTTGTTTTGTCCTGTCCTTTCAAATCACAGTGATGTTACCATGACAACACATTAAAAAAAAACCCACAAAGTGCCCTTGTTGTTTAGTCAGAGTGTGTCTCATGTGTTCACGTCTGATAAACATGCCAGATGTCAGAGACACACCCAGAAACATTCAGTGCAAATACGTGACAGGAAAACATCCATTGACTTTCACTGCGCATCATACAAAACACCCTCAGTCCTCACTGGAACCACCAGCCTGGTGCCGACTCTGGCCTTTGACCCAATAATACAGACAAACGACAAACAACAGCCCAAAATAAACTGGTTCAAAATAAAGTTCCACTGGTGTTGATTCCCTCTGAACTCAGAGGTCAGTATCCCCTTCTACCTGACGACACAGTCTGAGCGGATGTTTGACCCATGCTCTGCTGTCACTGCACTTGCACAAGGACACTGAAGTGTTCAGGAGAAATCTGCCTGCTAATCCTGAGGAAAAAGGGTTTTAGCCTTAGAACCCATGAAAAGCCCCAAACATCCCTCTTTTAGTTCATGTCTTTTTTTCAGTCTCGCCAACTTAAGTTGATGGAGCAAAACGGTTCAGTAACATCTAGATGGATGAATGGATGATGGATGGATGGACTTTATTAATCCCCGAAGGGAAATTGTAATGTCACAGCAGCAGTACAGAAAGAATAAAGATGCACAAATGCACATGCACTTATGTTGATCAAGAAAGTCATAGAATACTATTAACAAATTAACACACCATATTCACACTATTTACATTATTAGCATTTCTGAATGGTACGCACAGTTGGGGTGAATAGTATGTTATTATGTTAAGTATGCACATAACATATTTTATAAGTGGCATGTGTGTGTTTTTGTTGCGGTATCTTGTAGTGCAGGTGATTTCTGCCTATCACAGTCTGCAAATAACCTTTATTTCACCAGATCATTCTCCTCTCTTTTTACTCCATTACCAGATGAGTCATGATTAGTGTTTCCCAGTACCTGAAGTGACGACCCCTTAAATGTCTTCCTCTGTCCACAAACCAAAGATAATACATCATCATCACAGGGGCAATGAAAACAGAAATTCACCTTTTTTTCCAGCCAATCATATTTGATTGATTGTTGCAACTCCACCCAAAATAACCAACTGTCAGGATATAAACTGCCTCCAAAGAAACATCTGTCTCCTGTTTTTCTGGGATGCTAATCAGCCTCCTCTATCAAGTTAATGCTTTCCTGCCCAGCGTGGACGAACACATCCCGGCCAGCAAAGATACCGTTTCTGCTCAATCCATCTAAATCCAGCCCGTCCTCAGTCGTTGACAGGCCCAACACCCGGTCATCTACCGGGGGCCGCCTGCCAACGCCCTCTCCGCATGCGTGATTAGAGGCAAGCTGCCTGCCAGTCATGGAGATGTTTGATGCTCCTGATGCAGGTTATTGTGATGAGTGTCTGTAGCAATAATGAAGGACAGTGGGGACACGCTGGTGCAACCGAATACTGATGAGGAGCTGCGGGCTGGATGGCGCCTGCTGGTGGAATCACACAGGTTGACTGGGAAAAAATAATGGGAATAAGTAAACAATTAGTGGACTGAGCGTTATTACCGCCGCTGTTTGTCCGTCAGCAATATGAAACAACGTGACTTTATGTTATGAAGATTGGAGGAGCAAGGACACTGGGTATTTTATTGTAACAAATTAAAAATTATTTGCCTTTATTAACCTTTATTTGAGCAATTAAGTCTGTTTCTGCATCTAAAATTAATTTCCTTACTGAGGAATAATTTGGTTAAATGGTACAATGACACACTAACACTCCGTTCAGACGTTCAGAAACTGTCTTTGTTTCTGTTTTTCATTCATGTTTTAAATTCCAGCTGTTAGTGAGGAATTCTCTTTTCTTGGAATTCACAGTTTACACAACACATACTCATTGACTCAGTCATCTGATTGGCCAAGAGACATTCCATGTGTTGCTATTCACTGAGACTTCTCACACACAGTATCAGCACAGATTGAAGGACTGTTGATGTACGGTACGTCGTCCATCTTGGATCGTTACAAACATTAACCAGTTGCGTGCCAACTTTGAAATAAAGTAAATGATACATGTTGATTCACCGTAGAAAAAAGGGCGTTCAGACGAGGAATGTGGAGCAGCTGGTGAAGTTGTAGTTCAGAAAAAGGAACGCTACGAGTCCGCTCCTTCTACCTTGACCCTGGAGCAGGGGGACGTTTCCCTCCTGTCTCCTGACTGGAACAACAGGAACTGTTGGAGCTGTTGTTTGCTGATACACAGACGTGTTTACTGTGACACCTGAGTGAGTCAGGTGATGGGTTAGCATGAATGTGTACAGCGTTGTTAAATTGAAACTAATTATCTGGTTGGGTGAAAACAAAATGATTACAGGAGAGGAGACAACGGGGTGTTTCTGTGTTGCTTAGCTGCAGTCTACTGGTGAAACTTAAATGATGAAATAAATCGCTGCATCTTCCCATTTATGAACTAAATCACATCCTTGTGGATGTTCAGTCCAACATCGCTCCCTTTCGTACTGCTGAAATCAGAAATCCCAATCACAAGTGCTCAGGTTGTCACTGTTCCAAGAGTTAGACACATCCATACTCAGCAGATGTTGCCTCCCCTTGCAGTAGCTGCCCTTGTTTCCAACTATAAATCTTCCGATTACTTCCACAGATGTGAGGAAATGTTAGTTTTGTGCTGAATGGCTCTTGGTCTTTGCTCTGTGAGTGTCTGTTGAGTTGAAACGTGCCTGCGGTGGTTGGTGTGTTTGTTTGTCTAGATGGTTGCGCAGCCAGAAGGAAGCAGATGGAGACTGAGCAGCCGTCTGATAAGAAAGGTAACAGAGGTCTGTCCTCTGCTTTGACTCAGCCCTTCTCTGCCAAATCTCCACACTTGAGAGGGCCCTGCATAACAAACGGGCCTTTTCATCAGCCTTTCACTGCCTGCGCTCCCTCCCCTCCGCTGCTTTTTGAGCGGCAGGAGCTCGGTTCAAAGGGAGAGGCTGAGAGTTTTCCTCCTTCCTCTCGGGTACGAGTCTTTTCTTTGTTTGCTGCTCAGTTGCCTGCTGTGGGGGAAAAGCACCAAAGCTTGGCCCAAGAGACAAACATCTCCGCTATGCACTAAACAAATTCTCCAGTCCTGTTTACACGGCGAACACTCGGGTGCTGGTACACTGGCCGCTGATGGGGACATCCTGGGTGGGCGCGTTGGTTTCCAGAGTTTCACCAGAGCCAGTGGTTTGCATTGATTGTCTCTTATTTCTGTGTTCAGGTGGCTGGATGGCCTGGTCACTGTGGTCAGCCTGTGACGATTCAGGCATGCAGATGAGGACGCGGGTGTGTGGTGCTCAGGGCAGCGCCCCCTGTGTGGGGAACAACACTCAGCGCAGAGACTGCAATGAAATACCGGGTGAGTCCGTCAGCTGTGAGCTGCACATCTTCCAGCTGCCAGGTTGGACTTGTTGGGATTTATAGGAGACATTCTTCTTTGGGTGTGACGCGGTGGCGCAGTGGTTAGCACTGTCGCCTCGTAGTGACAAGATCCCCGGAAGACTGATTTGATAGTTCAGATGTGATCGTTTTCAGATATCTTACTTCTTTTATATCGATATATGTAAACATGAGCAACTAGTATATAATTTAGTGTTCCCCTAGTAATCACTTTTCATTTTCACCAGAAGTTGTTTTGTCTGATGGAAGAACCACCAACACATCAAATGCACTCACTTTAAAATGTAAAATCTACATATGTTATGACGTCCCATTGACAGAGGACAAGTTTCACCAGGCGCTGTGCAGCATCCCAGTTCTTCATCAGCTTCCCGGGCTGTGTGGTCAATAAATAGGGGTTGAAGTGAAAAAAGAAGGTTGAATTTAGACGTTAAGCTCAGTTCTGCTGGGTCGTGTGTCCGGGGTTTGGTCGAGACAAGTCGTTTCCGTCACCATCGCCTATCTGGGGTTGGAGTCGTCTCCTGTGTTCACGGCTCAAGTTGCTCTGGACCGTTGTGATTCACTAATGGGAGACTCCAGAGGGGAGACCTCCTCCTCTTCTAGTGATGTTTCTGTCTCAAACAAGGTGCTACAACTTGGCAGAGAGGACAGCAATGTCTGAGTGGGTGGGGCTCATCCCATCCAACCTTGTTGAGGTACTTTTTGATATTCCTCCTGCCGTGTGGGGTAGTTCTACTTTGGGGCTGTTGGAACTCAAAATAATGACATCAGTTTTGCCCCCATTCGACCAGAAGCTCCTCTCTTGCCTGATGTGGGGCGCTTTGGTTGTTTTCTTAACAAAGTTGAGTTAAGTCATTTCTACAATGAAGGGGTTAACAAGGGTTAATCAATGCATCGTTGTGCGTTAAGCGGTTTTAAGGTCTGACGTTTTAACCAGGTCCAACCCACCCTCTGTCATCAGTGGAAACCAGTGGCCCCCTTTGTCTGTCGTCATCAGTCGTACCACTCAGCATCTTCGCCCTCATCACACCTCATCCTCATCCCCACCCACGCAGACTGTGAAGCTAATTTAAGTCAAACACACGAGCGATTGACCCAGCTGGCCTTTTGTTATGCTGATCTCAGAAAGTTTCTCCTGAAATGACCTCTCTCTGTGCTCAGAATCCCTAATGAGGGTGCAGGAGGATGATTCATATTACTGTCGCGTCACAACAACCAGTTAATTTTATTACAAATTCTAAAGAGGCCATGGATGGACGAGGGTAGGTCACGTTTGGAGGGAGGCTGCAGGGGGGAACTATTCCATCACAAACGCTGTTGACTGGTTCCTGCTGCCTCCTCAGGTTTGTCGAACTGAGAACTGAGACGGCAGCAGAGTTCCTCTGGACCTCGCCGATGACAAATGGCATCTCCCTCCACCCGCTTACACGACACTTAGATGACATTTCAATTTCTCATTCCCTGTTGTTTGTTTCCGCATGTGACTCCCCCAATGTCACAAAAGTGACGGTTCCCTCTCAAGGGAGTGTGTGTGTGTGTGTGTGTGTGTGTGTGTGTGTGTGTGTTTGTGTGCATGTGTGTGTGTCTGACCTGTGTTCCTCTCCTCTCCGCAGTCATTCTCCCTGCATCTGGCTTTGATGAGGACCAGCACTGCGGAGGTAAGTGGACTCACAGCAGCCCTCGCTGTGTGTGTGCGTGCCCCTCTGTGTTCCACAGATACGTGTCCATAACGTGCTCATGCGTCATATGTACATTTTCATTACGCGTTTGATTTTCTCCTAAAATCTTGATCAAATGAAGATGACAGCACATTTGCGCCTGTGGGAGGGAGCTTGTCAATGCGTTGTCATGGAAACATTTGATGCTTGTGAGCTGAGGCTGGACGTACCACGGCCTCGACAATAAGCGTTTGTGGTCTGCAGATCAACGAATCGGCTTCTGTCATTCGAATCAGAGCGAGCGTCAGTACAGGAAGTGAAGAGGAAAGATGGCGTTCACTCACTCCTCCGTTTCATTTCCCAGCTTTCACCTCCATCCACCTGATCGCCACGGGGGTCTCCTGCTTCCTGGGGGCGGGGCTGCTGTCCTTCCTCATCTACGTGTACTGTCAGCGTTTTCACAAGCCGTCGCAGGAGTCTGCTGTCATTCACCCCACCACCCCCAACCACCTGAACTACAAGGGCAACACCACACCAAAGAACGAGAAGTACACACCCATGGAGTTCAAGGTACGCATGACGCTTTTTCTCCAGTGTGGAGCAGGCAGAGGTTGTACACATGGAAACAAAACAAACTCAAGGGCACAGCCGCCATCCGCCAAAACACTCAGCCGATCGTTGGTCTCAGTGTCCCACCGTCATAAGTGGTGTTAGAGCTCCTCTGGAATAGTTTGGAGCAACGTGGACACATGGACACCAGCTGTCTGACATCATGGTTCGCATTTAATGAGCTGCTGAATGTGGGCGTAGTCTAATCGTCATCATGTCAGAAACTGCAGCTGCTGACTGAAAACGACGTGTGAGCGTTCATTTGAATTCATTTATTTCTTGTACTGACGTTTTTTGTCGTGTGGCTTTTGTCTCCAGCTCACATTGTGCATCAACTAATGCAGTAAAATGAAATGAACTCAGTTTGAGAGCTTTCACAGCACTTGTCTCTCTCGTTACTCTTGTCTGTGGTCGTTCTCCAGGAACAGAACAGAACACCCACCAGTACCTTGTAAACTGATGAAACTCTGAGGACCCCAAGATCAGAATTCAAAGTGTCTGTACCTGCCATGTTGTGATAAACCTGCAATGTTTACCATGTGGTTTGAACCCGCATGTATCACATGGATGAATACAGCATACATGACCCCAAGATCTAAAAATAGCCAGGATGTTCATGTCCATGTGATATACAGTAGCAGACCAGGGGTGACGCTCATGAATTCTGTTGAGCGTCGAACCCTTGAACCCATAAAATACATAATAACGTATTACACACAAACACATGTAACTGCTGCAGATTGGAGGGTGCATCACACGACGAGTGTGATGCATGTTTTATTTAGAAGCAGCATTCATGCATTTATCTTCATAGCACAAACCTTAGAAGATGAAATAGCTCTATTTTTTCACATGGCCACAAACAGTCTTATGAACGACCTTTAAAAGCAGCATCCTGCTGCGATCAGTCTCATTTACAGCATTTACAGAAAAGATTCACACACACTTTCACAGACTTTGAATTCCATTCTGTTTTATTGTTTTTATCAGCTAAAGTTGTATTATCGATTTGACTGTGTCTGTCCAATTGTTTTTCTGCTGTGTTCATGCTGAAATGAATGAACCTCTTCAAGTCCAGAAGTCAGGCTAAAGGTTCATTCATTCATGGTTTACACCTGCTCATCTGACCGATCTGAAAACACATCAAAGATGAAAACTCTGTCAGGTACAAATACTTTGAGTGCACAAGCCGGAACCCGGAGGAGAATGTGTGTGTGAGTACAGTAGTGAAGACGATGCCCATGACAAACTTTGATGTTTGAATGTCACAGAAACTAAATAAAAGCAAAGTTACAGGCTGACAATTTCTCTGGAAGTGCATTAGGGCCACATGTAAATCACAAAATGAATAAACAAACAAACAAATAAACAAATTGCTTAATAAATAAATAGCATTTATTTTTTTAATTTTTAGACTTTTTTATTCGATTTTTTTCCTTGGAATTCAGACTTTTTGTCCCTGACCTCAAACAAACTTTTTTCATGTTCATCTCACTCATGTGACTCTCTTCCCTACATTATATTACATTTATTTCTCTGACTTTTAAGTTAGAACTCAGACTCTTTTCTCAGTACATTTTTACATGTTAATCTCGTTTAATTAGTTTTCACATGTGGCCCTAACCTAGCACTATTAAATGTAAATTTAAAAAAAAAATAAAATGCCTCTGGCAGTCAGGACTCAGCCTCCCTGCAGCGTGGATCTACCAAATGTCAACATTTATTTACATGATAATTACGATGGCAGTACACATGGATTATTTATGGAATTCGATTCCTGCTCCACAAACACGCGGTGTTGAACAAATGGCCCACAGTCCACCAACAAACACGTTACAAAGCGGTTTACAGATTTACAGATGGTAAATATTTAATAGATAAACTATGTCATTGTCGTTTCCTTCCTGTCAACTTTATAACCCCAGTTTGAAGTGTAAATGTCTCACAACGTTTGCTGCAGCAAAGTCACCGCTCACATTGCTGACAACAAACAACGATCTGTCAAACACAAGAAACAAATCAGTCAAACAGCAAAAGCTGCTGATTGTTTCAGTCCAGCTCAAAGAAATGTACAGATTTGTCCTGAAGTGACTTCAGACTGGGTGTGTAGGCCCACGTAAGACGTCAGAAAGGTCCTGAGTTTGCACATTTCATGTCAAAGAGATGGTAACCATGGTAACAACATGAGATGCTCCAGGTTCCGTTTGTGGAAATGATATTTAATGAAGAACCAGAGAATGATTTGTAAAATGACTAGAAAACACTTTGATTGTCACTGTACTTTTTGTATTTTTGTTCCCGACCCTCTGTGTGTCACCCACCTGAGCGCCCCACAGAAACAGTGGCGACTAACCGCAGTAACCTGTGTCAGCCTCCTGACACATGCTGCCCTGCCCGTGTGAACGTGCCGCTGACAGCCTGGACTCATTAGCTGTAACGAGCAGCAGCCACATTCTGTCCAACACGTAGCTGACGTCGCTACAGCAGCTTCCATCTTCACCGACTCCGACCCGATTATCTTCCTGCCTGCATCCGCTGAGCCGTTCTGATGCATTACATTAGTCTAATGCTTCCCCTGGAAAGTGTTTCACCTTACGTCGGCCTTTATTCAGCAATCGCGTTAGAATAAAATGTGTGTTTTCGACTTGTTTCATTGAAGAGCGCTGCAATGAATTCTACCATCTCATATATTAGAGCGTTGAGTATGCTTGACATGAGGTAAATTGAATTTGTTAAATTGATGATGAATATACTTTGAGTGCACAAGCTGGAACCTGGAGGAGAATTTGTGTGCGTGGATGCAGCCATGCAGTCATCTCTGAAACACTGCAGATGACACATTTTATGTTGAAATGTCACAGAAACAAAGTTGTAGGCTGAACATTTTCTATGGAAGCACATGAGGGCCATATGTAAATAAAAAATGGAGTGAGATAAATATGTGAAAAAGTTGGATTTATCTTTTTCTATTTTCAGACCTTTTTCTAAGAATTCAGATTTGTATTATATTACTATTATTTATTTTTGGATTTATCACGTTTTGACCCCGAACTCAAACAGTGTCATATTGCAGTTGTCACTCCAGTTTTTTTCTTTACATGCAGCCCTAATCCTCGTCCGTACATACATTATATTTATTTTCCTGTCTTTAAAGTCACAATATGACTTTCTTCTCAGAGATCAAATATATTTTTACATGCTGATCTCACTCAAATTTTCATTAACATGTGGCCCTAATCTTCTTATGTAATTTTCAGCAGCACTATTGTAGATGTGTAAAAAAAATAGAAAATAAAAATACTTGAACCTTTTCTCTGCGTCACTTTCAGACCCTGAACAAAAACAACCTGCTGCCCGATGAAAGATCCAACTTCTATCCGACGCCGCTGCAGCAGACAAACGTCTACACCACCACTTACTATCCCTCAGCACTCGGCAAATTCGACTACCAGCCCAACTCATCTCCGTCGCCGTGCCGGACGTACAACCACACCAACAACAGCTGAGACACACACCTGGCTTTCTCATCGATGCCCCCAACGGACCGTCATCGCCCCTCCTCCACCCACCACGCTGACATAACTGAACCACAGGGAACTTGCTGCTCCTCACATGCTTTGTGTTTTTTGTGAGCGCGTTTCTGGAACTTTCCATCAGGCGAGGAGGGTTAGACAACAGTGGCTGGTGCATTCTGGGACTTGCGCACCGGTGTGTTATTCTAACGGCCTCAGTGGAGGCAGCGACGGCTGAGCGCTTCATGTGGAAAGTCAGCGAGGACGTTCTAGGACTCGAACACTTGGAGCCTTTGTACGCATCCTTCTGACGCAGTCAGAAGCACGTCGGAGCAGAGGGGAATGTGGGACGCGGTGTGAACTGTACATAAAGCTTTGGGAACGCCTCGGTGCCTGTCTGCAGTAGAGGACCGTTTTCCTGTCGTACAATAAAGACGTGACGGGAATCCAAGGATTCTCCACGCGCTGATGGTTAAATAGCTCGGTGGTCATATCAAATATGATCAGTGTGCTGAACGCCGGATGGAGTTTTCTACGGCGGTAGAATAAGCTAGTACACTGGCACTTGCTCTTTCTTTTTCTTGCGTTTATTTTTTTCAATATTCCTCTTTTTTTTAAGATATCTGTTTGGCGCTCAGACGAGCCGTAGCGTAGCAGGAAGCGTTTCCTTCCATTAGTTTTCTAATTTCATCTCGCCGATCCATTTGTCGGACGCTGATTGTCTAAACTCTTAACACGAAGATAAAATGATTGTTTTACAAGGAATGTCTGTTAAAAAGGTTCAAAAAAAACAAAAGAAAAAAAAACGCTTGCATGGAGGTTTGTGTGAAGATTGACACGTGTGTGTAGATGCAAGCTGTGTATTTTGTAAATGCATTCAAACATGTAACTGTACACAAGGACGTCGGTAAAACTGCATTTCTTTCCACATTCTCTTTTATTTTTATCTGTCACATGTGACGTGTAAAAAACCATCGCGCCGCGGGAGGGAGAATGGACTCTATTTATAGTCGGTTTTTAAAGGGCATTTTCACAGCTATATTTTTTTTATTATCGCCTGATCGATGAATGCTGACCCAGCAATGCTTTCCAGTCCAGCTCCTGCACGAGATGAGAGCTCTATCTGTATATAGGAGCGTCCCGTTCAGTGACCCCGCAGAGGATGGTGTAAATGTATCTGTATATTGTATAGGTAACACTGTTTGTCAAAAAAAAAAAAAAAAAAAAGAAAAGAAAAAAGAAGCCTTATAGTTGTTTTAAAAAGAAAGAAAAGTGCAGCAGCTACGTACACACCAACCAGGAGGTTTGTTTGGAGACAGAGCCGCCTGCAGCGTCAGGCTCGTCCAGCTGCTCAAACGACAAGTAAAACTGACGCAGGATGAACCTACGACCTGACCTGCTGGATCCTCCCCTGGTGACCAACAAACACCAGGTTTGAGCTCTGTCTCCTGGGATACGAGGCTCTTCTATGCAACTCCCCGGCGTCTGGTTTGGCCTGTCATGTAGACTGCAATCACTGCCTTTTAGACACTGTGAATCTTTTGCTACCCTATATTTTTGTATATTGTACATTATAAAGGACAATAAACCTTGATGCCAACACAACACTAGGTGTGTTTTATTTAGGATTTCTTCTGGTCGTGTGTCACCCTGCTTGTGCTACCAGGTGAAGCCTTTATAGTTACACTTCTCTTACACTCCACTTCTTCACTTTTATACCTTTTTAATGTTTTTGTTTGTTTTTCATTTTAATAAATGAAACTCAATTACATCTAGTAACTTGCAGTTTCAGGTGAATCCTAATATGGACATAATGGACAGTTCAATAACGGACAGTTCCTTCCACCCCCTGCATTCCACAGTGAGCGCTTAGAAAAGCTCCTGCAGCAACAGACTAATGCACCCCCCAGGGCAGAACTCAGTGCTTCCACAAGTCTCAACCCGATAAACCTGAGCGCCCCCCTATTGGGGGACATTTCAATCCGTGTGGCACCACAGAGTCGACCCACTCGTCACATTTCTGCCTCTACCACTGTGGTACTTCATGCAAAACGCACAACACCCCCCAGAAAGAACCCAAAGTCAACCAAACAGTCAAAACAGAAATCACCTGGTCCAACTTTAGCTGTACAATGTCTCTGACCTTTATTGTCATTACCTAAAGGGTTAACGGTCCTAACGGTCCCCGATAGCGTCTGTTGTTGTGGTTGCTGTCGCAGCTGTTCACCCTGCACTTTGAACCTTTTTTATTATTTTAATCTTTTTTTTTTTGTTGATGGCGTTTAGTTCGGTTACTTTTTACAGCAACCAGAGCACGGCACTTTGTCTATTTATATGTTGGTCTGTCTGACATTTTCTCGAGAAATCTATTCATAAATGCTCACATATGTATACTAGCATAAGTGTAATACGAAAAATAAATAAATTCAATTTATAGAGAGAGACTGAAGCGATCAAATACGGTTTCTCGGCCTATAAAGGGTTAATGAATGTAGATTATTTTGCAGATTTTGAATATTGGAAACATCTTGGTGACAAATGAGGCCACCTGTCGCAGGTATAAGCTGCAGCAGATACAAGTGGACATTCTAGAAGTACATCTGCAGGAGAGTGAGAGTGTTTTTTCCGTCTCCGTCAGTGTGACACACGTCACAGAGGTAAATCTTTACCCTTCATCCACAGAACAAATGACTGCGGAACATTCTTGCTGTGTGAGACGAGAGGAGATGGATGAGACGGATGAGCTGAGTAGTCAGGGTGTGTCCAGCAGAGTGCCTGTGGATCACCACCGGTGCCAGCGGCCTCGACACCGACACTCCATCACGGCACCAAAAAATGATTCTGGATCCAAACGGGAGTGGAGCTTCTGTCACGACGCAGGAAAAGAAACAACATCAAATGTGTTAGCACGTCGTACGTTCACTGAGGCTGTGGCCCCGCACATGAAGAACTGTTTGTACCTTCAAGCGGAGCTGCAGCATTTGTCAGAGGACACACACACACACACACACACACACACACACACAGGCTGTCCTCTCAATTAAGGAAAGCAGGTTTATCGATGGTTGCAGTGGACGCATTAATCACGTAGTCTCCTGCTGACAGGTGCAGTGACGAGGAGGCTGCTGCAGCAGCAGCACTGAGACCAGATTTTACAGACACACGTTCATGACCTGCCGGCGGCCATATTTAATGTTCCACTCCTGCCTGGAGGAGCGTCACCTCCGTCATCCAACAGAGGTGAGTCAGAACCTGTGGCGAACAAAAGGTCAAATATGGTGTGAATGTTGGTCGGCTGAAGAGGTCACGTGACTCAGGGAGGTGACCGCTGGTTACGAGCTGATTGTCTTTGTCTCCTCTGTCAGTTCGCTGACAGTCACTCATAAACCCTGCTGCTTTTACTTCTCTCTCTCTCTCACCTCCTCCTCTTCTATGTCTCCCTTCTTGTCTCTGCTGCTGTCTTTGTTTTTCCTCCTGCTCATGTGAACGTTAGAACAGTCTCTCAGAACACTCTAAGCATCATGAGATAACTTGTTGTGGACTGGTGCTATACGAGTAAAATCAGGGTAAAATGTCTGGAACACGTTTGTAATATATGACGCTGTCCACCCACTTTGTTGGAAGACTGTCACATTGTTGTTACTTCATGACATCACTCATCTGGGGCTCCTTCCGAGCAGTTTTTCTAACTCTGATGGAAGGTCTGAGGATGGAGGGTGTCGTACTGTAACGATTGTAAACCAATTTGTGATGTTATTAATGAATATAATGTGAAATAAAATCGGACAGAATGAACTGATCTACACAAAACACACAACATGTAACGTCAAGTTTGCTGTTTGACCTCTGACCTGTACCAGCGACCTTCTGCCTGAATCTACCACATCACGTCACAACACACAGCAGCAGCAGCAGCAGCAGCAGCAGCAGCAGCAGCAGCAGCAGCCATCACGAACCTGACCAACCTCAAACATGACAAGCCGCCAGCTCAGATCACAGTGTCACGATGTGGTCGTCTGATGTTGGTGTGTGTGTGTGTGTGTGTGTGTGTGTGTGTGTGTGTGTGTGTGTGTTTACGGTGCGAGGAGCCTGTTGTTTCTGATGTGAGCGCCCCCGGAGGCCGGCGGCAGACAGACGTGTGTGTGTTCTCCCACAGTGAGTCACGACGGGCAGATGACACAACATCTGAAGTCCCAGCCTGAATATGTTCCCATCGTCTGCGAGAACTGACACTTTGTCGCCTCCACCCTCACAGCTCTCCATCGCCATCCGTGGGAAAACCGCTTGATATGACTCATCGCGTCCATATGTGCATGTGTGACTGTGGATTTGAGCTCAGAGTCACACTGCAGATGGTTAAACGACGCCTCACACTAGGAGGACAGAGCACGAAATGAAAATGACCATACAACCCCACAACACGTCTGAGCCTCCGTCCCAGGTCAGGATGTCGTGGAATGGAAGGAGGAGGTGGAATGACCAGATCCTCTTTCTTTTTCCTTGAAGGGAAGAGGCGGTAGCACACATTAACCCCGTCTGACAGAGAGCAATGAGCGGGAGCCAGCAGTGATGGACGCTTCTCATCCTCCAGCCGAATCCAAACAAAGGTATATCACCTCCGACGCCCCCCGTCTCTCACACAGCCACTTCGCCAAGTGTTTTACTCAATCTGCTCTGATGGAGGTCGTCCAGGGCATTCTTTCATAACCATGTAAAACACTGTGTGCTACATTTATGTATGAGAAGTGCTTTATAAATAAAGATTGATTGATTCCCTACCGACACAAACCCTGAGGAGGGAACTGATCTGATGACGATGGACCGAATCTCAGCCCAGAGGTCTGACATCCTGATGATTACAACTTGGGCTGATTGAAATGGACGTTGTCTGCAGTCTTTTTCCCCCTAAGAATAATTATTATCATTAGTACAATAAGATAATTATAACACTAGTAAAGTAAGTGAGTCCCCACTCTACCGAGAACGAGCTGGGTCTTCACTCTGGAGTCTGGAGTTTCTAGTTTGCTTGAAGTCTCACCGACACTCATCTTAAACATCTTCATATAAACTATCAAGTCCAGTCAAGACCCAACTGAATCTGCTGAATCCGTTATGAATCAGTGTGTTATTACAGCGAAATATCATATTTTCCATCTCTCCAGCTCCAGATCAGATTCAAACTTGTACCGAATCTTTTTCAGCCTTTTTTTGTAGTTCGACTTGGGACTTGGGTCAAAGTCGGGACATTCGGTGAGCGCAGCACTGCAGGGACGTGGTTGATTCTGACAAAGACTTGGAAGCTGATCTGACAGGCTGTTAATTGGGCTAACCGTTCCCTCTGAGTCTGCCCGGGATTCACACACTTCAGAACATCTCGAAGACATAATCGTCAGTCAGTCTGTCCGAAAACAAAAGCCCTTTCACTTCGGTTTGATGCCGTGACACAAACGTTGTCTGAAAGGAGCCGCTAGACAGCGCAGCTCAAAGGAGACTGTTTTAAAGCCCATGTGCATCAGCGGCGTCCACAGAAGAGCTGAGCTGGGATTGGAGCGGGCTGCTGGATCAAAGTCTTCCTCCTTCTCTGACTCTGGACTTTCCGCTTGCGTGGGTATTTTAATTGTTCTTGTTCAGAGGACGTGCCACCTCCATCAGGGCCACGTCGTCCCACATTACAGCTGAGGAGTCAGGAAGAAACTTTGCAGGTAGTTTCTACATTTATCTGTAGAAAATAATTCGTTTTGTGTCTTTTTTTTTTTTTTTTTTTCGTGTTGCTGCTTGTGTGCATCAGTAAGTCCCTGTGTGGTCGGTCTTGTAATAATTGGAACGTGTGACCAACAAGCTCTGAAGAACTTTGTGTCTGCACCAGCAGAAACACCAGTGCACCAATGATATGTTAATGTTGTGTTTTTCCACTGGAGCAGACCAATTCCACAAATTCACCATTGATGAATTGGCGAATTAGTGGCCATCTGTCAAACGCCGGTCGCTGGGGCTTTCGCAGCCCATCGCTCCTCATCAAGACTTCCTATCCCCCTTTTTAATACATTGAAGATAAAGTAAGCGGCTCTGTGATAGCCATCCTGCTAAATGAGCCGTTTGAAAGAGCAGCTCATTTTTCATAATCTTGGAGAAGTCAATTAAGCGACTTGTGGCGCTCGGGGAGCCAAGGAGACATTGAGGTGCGACGCTGTGAAAGACACCGGTGAGTTGTGGTCACAGGAGACGCTGAAAGAATTGGAGTTGAGACAGAAAAAAAGCAGCAGGGAAAATATACGAGAGCAGCACGGGAAACAGCAAAACAAAAGATGTGGAAGAAAAGTGTCGGCGGCTGACAGCGACACCCGTTTTCTTCAGGCAGCAGCAGCTTTCAGCCTCTGACAGGAACCCGAGGAGTCAAATGGCTTGTGGGTAAAAGAAAACTAATATTTCACTTTGTGTGGCGCCTCCCCAGAGAGAGAGACGCGACTGCACATCACGCTCTGACAGTCGCAGCAGAAACAGGAAGTGTGCTGCTACTGAGGGGTTGTTAATTAACAGTTGTGTGTGTGAACAGTGGAAATGTATCGTTACCGTAGTTCTCCCTGGCTCCATGCCCTGGTGCCTGTGAGTGTTTCATCATTAGTAACAATAGTTTGCAGTAATTCAGATTTACATGGGCAGGTCAGTGCCAGTACTGTGTAATAACATAGTGATGACCTGTAATAGATAATACGGTTGAAAAAAAACTATGAACTCACAGGTACTTTATCAATCCACAGAGGAATTTATTAAGTATGAGATGTTACTTCATAATAATGCTGATGAGTACTGACTGGTATGATAACACAGCAATCACCCCTGTGTGATAGATTCTTTTCTTCGTGCCTCTAACCCCCTTTTTTCCCTCCTGGTTCTTTCCAGTGTGGATTCCTCCTGTTCCCAGACCTGATGCGTTCCTGAACTGCCTCTAGTGGGGGTTTGGGTGCCCAATCCAGTCCTCCAGTCCTCCACCTGCTCCCTACACACCTGGTTCAAATCAACTGCCCACTGACAGGTCTCTGCAGAGCTTTACAGAGACTGATTCAGGTGATCAGGTGTGGGGGGAGCAGGTGACCACCCCTGCTCTATGGAGTTCGTCCAACTGGTCATCTGAATTCTTCCTACTGCCATTGACCGCCGGACTTGAACTGTTGGACTTTTTTTTTTTTAAAGAAGAAGCGCTATATGACAGCGTCTATATTACACTTACTGATATATTAACTTGTC
>CAAKHB010007595.1:199758-227706 GCA_901007665.1 Aeoliscus strigatus | reverse complement strand
AAAAAAAACTATGAACTCACAGGTACTTTATCAATCCACAGAGGAATTTATTAAGTATGAGATGTTACTTCATAATAATGCTGATGAGTACTGACTGGTATGATAACACAGCAATCACCCCTGTGTGATAGATTCTTTTCTTCTTTCTCTGCAGAGCTTTACAGAGACTGATTCAGGTGATCAGGTGTGGGGGGAGCAGGTGACCACCCCTGCTCTATGGAGTTCGTCCAACTGCCATGACCAGTTGGACGGTGGATGTGCTCCCTCATCTGAATTCTTCCTACTGCCATTGACCGCCGGACTTGAACTGTTGGACTTTTTTTTTTTTAAAGAAGAAGCGCTATATGACAGCGTCTATATTACACTTACTGATATATTAACTTGTCCCTGTTGCTGTTTCACTCCAGCTGGTCAAGGCAGAAGGCCAACCACATGTAGCTTTGCATCTGCCTGACGTTTCTGAGCCTGTAAAAAGTTTGTCCTTGCCTCCGTTGCTAAGAGTTGCTCATGTGAATGTTGGTAGAGTTGGGCTGAGGGTTATGAGATAACTCACGTCAGATTTCACTGGTATATGACCAACTCACAACAACAGCTGACTACGGAGTACTCATAGAATAAAAATGTAGTAATGAGGACTTGGCTACTAACATAGTACTGAGCACCCGTGTAATACGTAGGTCATAGCGTACTTCTGTAATATAACATAGTCGTGACCACAGAATACTTGTGTAGTAATGAGGTGATAAGGAAGTAGTGAGGACTGAGTACTTGTGTATTTATAAGGTTATAACAACACTTGATGATCTTGAAGATGAAACGTTATTTTATATTTGGCTCTTATAAATTCCTTAATGTGACAGAGAAGGAAACAAACCACTTTGCCAAAGGGATCATCAGACACATCAGTGGAATCATTCCACATTCCCGCAGACACTTATATAACACAATGACCTGAGGAAGGTCCATGAAACCATCCAGCGTGGTTTCCAACAGCCGACAATCTCCTCTGGTCATGAGGTCTAACTAATGTCAACATTTTTTTGGTTCACCTACGCTGTTTGGACCAGGAAGGCGTCATGACGACAGCTGCCCTGGAGAACGTCAGCTCTGAGCTCATCCCCCAGCTGGGAACAACGCATTCAGGCACTGGAGGGGTCAAATCACCTCGGGTGTGTAACTGAGGGGATGCAGAGGAAGAAGTCAATTTTTTTTAGATTAGCTCCGACGTAATGTCCTGCGAGAGCTATTTCTCGTTAAAAGAAATCCCCGGTCGACTCCAAAAACATCAGGAAAAACTGTAACATCACATAGAGCATCTGTCGTGATGTCACTTCCTCTTTCAGGGATTCAGGTATAGAATTTGAAAAAACAAATAAACATTAATGTGAGAAGAATCATGACAGAAATCTTTAAGTATTGTGAAGTACTTCTCTGCAGAGAACATGTTAACGTGGAGGGGGCGGGGCGTATTACACTATACTGCAACCAGCCACCAGGAGGCTGGAGAGCAAGCTTCCATATGAAGTCCAATTTAACTACAAATCAAATCAAAAATAAAAGAATAAAATCCTGATTATTCCTGGTGAAAGTCATAACACTGACTGATCCCCAGTGACTCATTCAAATACTGAAGCACGAGTAAAAAGTGATTTTTAAGTCTTGGTGCGATGACAAACGCAAAGAGGAGAAATCTGACTTTTAGCATCACAAGTGTTTATATCACTGCAGAAGAAACCCACTCTGAGACGCAATATTATCAAGCTCAAAAACACTGATGTTTATGTTTATGAAGATGTGAGGAGCCAAACGAGGAACAGGTGAACTCACGTAAACAATCAGACAAGCGCAGCTGAAACACAGTTTTTCTTAAAAGGTTCATTTTAATAAGGTGCTGCAGGAATTCAACAATCACATGTGATCTTTGTCACTTCCTCAGAGAGTCTGTAACCCACCACCCACTCGCCGTGGAATAGAAGAACCAGTTCTGTACAAGTGAGCTCGTCACAGTGTGGAGGAAGAGGGTTGGCTGAACGCACCGCACCGGGCGAGTAAGGCAACACGTCCAAGGGTCAGAGACAAACAAGCACCAGGAAACATTTCACAGTCCGCAAAGTTCATAGCTGCTGTGTGCAACAAAGACGACAAAAACCTTGGAAGAGTTCAAATTTGAGTATTGAAACGTTTGTTTTTCCATTGAGGTTGTGGTGAGATTCAGTCGGCGCAGTGACACCAGCGCTCAGCTTCACGCAGCGAACCTCATCCACCTCTGTGTATTAAAACAATAAAACAATCTGCATCACCTGCATCAGTGTGGAGACAGTCCTAATAAATATTGGCAAAAAAGTTTAAAAAAACAAAACAAAACCATAGTCAATAAAAAGAACAAATTTGACTGTTTGCCACTTTTACCATAAAAAGGCTGAAAGGCGTTTGAAATGTGAAGGTGTAACAGTTCTACAGGATCCTGTCCAGCAGTGGAGATCTGCCTCGAGCAAACAGTGTCCCTACAGCCACAGCAGCTGATTGGCTGACGGAGCTCTTCTGTTCTCCTCGTTAGGAGCTGGTACGTGACGCTGGCCTGGAGTCAGTTGTTTCAGAGACAATCAGGACAAGAAGGCGGCACACACAACATCTTTAAATACGACACAATGTGTAAACAACAGTAAAAACCGGTAATGACGTGTCAGGTGGCGTCAAGAGAGAGAGCAAACGTCGACTGTAAACGTCGGCCGCCGTACGACCGCACTACTGACACGTCCATATACATATTTACATCTACAAATCTTTAAAGTGTCCTGCCACAGGAGCTCCCTTTTCTTTGTGCAAGAGGAATCATTCAGTTCATTACTGGTTTGTTCTCTCTCCCCCAGGGGGCGTCACACAGACACGAAGACGTCCAGGTAGAGGCGGTCGTAGGACTCCCTGAAGAAGAGGATGAGGACAAGGCTGAAGAGACACGAGCCCGTTAGACACCAGTTCAGCCATGACAGCTCTGGAGAGAGAGAGAGAGAGGGAGGGAGGTTTTTTATTTTTACAAAAGCACTTTATTCACACATTTATATTTTCAACTCAGTAGAAGAATTTATGTATAAATTAATCTCACATAAATTAATCCATTAAAAGTTGTCCAACTTGAAGCTTATTGTCATCGACAGAACCTAAAACTCCAACTCCGTCCCATCACTGAACGCCAACGATCTTTAAAAGCCTCCAAGTTGCCAGTGTTTTAATAAAAGCTGAACTCTAGATAGAGTCTGTCTCTGATGTTAGTTAGAAACACTCCCCTGGCCCCCTGCCCTTCTCTGTACTCAACTCTGTTCTTTCTGCTCACATAAACAGCCATCTTTGCTTCGCCAGTGAGAAAATGAAGGAGCTGCCACTTTTCTTTCCCCCTCCGCCGGTAGCCAGCTCCCATGATGAACATTTTCTTAGACCACATTACAGAGAGAGGGACGGAGAGAAAGTACTGGCAACTTTGTCCACTTCTGACCTCAGAAGTGGACCTCTTTAAATTGGTGACAATGCAGCTTGATTGTAACACTAGATTCTGTTAGAAACATGATCAAATCCACCATTTGCCCAAACTGAAGAGGACAGAGAGAACAGAGTATGTCCACTGCCCGAGCCATTGGACTAGTGACTAATCTGTAAAATCTGTGAACAATAACTGCCTGTAATGTTGCATAATAATACAACGAAATTGGCAGCGGTTCCCATTATCATTGACCTAAACTTCAACCCAAACATGGTGGAGGATGAGATGCTCCATTTTCTCAGCTCTGTTCAAGCTCCATTAACCATGTGAGAGGTGCTCAGGCGCTGGGTGCGGTAATGCAACAACTCTTCTTCTCAGGATGCGCTCAGCAAGAGGCTGCAATCACGCCGACACCAGAATCAAGTAAAACACAAATCCATAAACCGCTGCTCGGAAGGCATGCGGCAGTTCTCCATGTGAAGCAGCCATCTCAGCTGCACGTAGGCGTGTGTCTGGAGCTCAGCAGGATCTATACTGCTCTGCGAGGGTGGACACCTCGGCCGACAGAGAACGTGGGGGCTGCAGGCAGCTGCTGGCGGCCCAGTAATGAGCCGGGATAAATATAGAGATCAGGTGAAGAGTGGACCTGTGGGCCTCCGCCAGCTCTCACTGCCTCTGCGTTTGTGCTGTCTGACTGGCTTTTCATCTGGGATCTGATCACTCCGACCATGTTCTCTTTGGAGATGGAGAAAGTCTCTGAGAAAGATCACCCGCACCTCAGTGTGGATTACTTCTGACACATGCTCACGCCAGAGCAGAGTCACACACACAACAAGCACAAAGAAATAAAGCAGAAGTGAACATCAGAGACGAGATTTTATCTGTGAAATCTAATCCAAAGTCGTTATTAGCTTGTTAACTCTTAACACTAGCTTTTCACTGAGTGAAATACACACATTTGATTCCTCTACTTCTCACTCTCAGGGAAAACAGTCAAAAAATCTAAATCAAAAATGATTACTTCCCTGGTAGTTACCTGCTAGATTGGTGTTTCAAGTTTACGTATGCAGTACACATTGTGGCGCCCTCTACAGGTTGAAATGTGGCGATTGCACTTATCTTAAATGATATATTATTCTAAATGTTATTAAATCATTTATTACATTATATATTATTTGAAATATTATCCGATGTCCGTCCTCTTCACCCCACCTGCTCATCTTCAGATGTCCCCTTGCCCCACCCCTGACTTCACCTGGATTTCTGTTACACCTGTAAGTCCTGATGTTTACTAGATGTTTGTTTGCTGATTTTTTTTCTTCACTGCTGCAACACCAATTACGGCTTATTTCATTTTATCGTATCTAAGTTTTATGGAAGAGGTTTACTAATTGAAATGGTGTTTCTGTCACAAAAGTGATAGATTTTGCAGTTTCGTTTTGTAGTGTTTGGAATTTCAGGGTTTTTTCTTACACTTCTCATCTCTATGAGATTTGTGTTACATGATTTATGTAGCACAAACTTTTCTGAGCGTGATGCCTCACCACTGTTACCAGGAGAAACATGATGCTGTTAGAAGATGAAAGCTAAGAATAATCAGGGCAAAAACCGGTTGGAGAGGAAATAATGGTGAGATACTGGACGAAGGGGAGCGTGGTCGAGGTGTTGAGCCTCCTGAAGCAGTCTCATTAATCAGGGGTGTGTGGAGCGGACAGCGAGACAATTGGCGCGGAGGCGGGTTAATGGAGTTGCGTTTATCTGACCCACTGCATTCTCCATCTAGCTGCACCGATGTACAGCCGACAAGAAGTGGTACATTCACAAATGTAGGCATCTGTGCACGCACATGCATATTTGTACCTGAATAACTGAGTAAAAGGAAATAGAGGAAAAGTCAATCAGACGACATGGTAACCATGGATGATCAGTCAGTCAGTCCCCTGTGATCAGAACGGACAGTACTTGTGCACATAAAACCCTGAAGGGGATGTAGGATCGGAGACAGAACACAGGAGAAGGTGAGAGGTGAAGAAGGAAGATGAGAGTGGATGAGATGAAGAGAAATTATTAGCTATGATTCCAGATGCCTCTCTGATCACAGGTTTGCTTTAAAGTTGGTAAGATTGATGAAGTGGGGTCCTGCTGTGTCGCCATCTGGCAAACTTACGGAAAATAAAGTGGGGGGGGACACATGATTTCTGTTTGAAACTCTAAAGCCAATGTATGTTCTAAAGATTCTGTCCCATCCTTTAATTTTCATGCAGCTGTAAAATACCTCATCAGTCAATGGGAATCATATAGATTCCATAATTCCCCTTTCTCTCCTCTCAGTAGGAACATGTAATCTTCACCTGTGGCAATTTTTCTCTTCCTCACTGGCATATAACCTTGAGCCAACCTGTGGGAAGTATTATTAAATGTTAAGGGATTGGGATTGCAGCGATCTGGTAAATTAGTGTTTAGAAGGTTTGGTTTTCAATAATCTCAGCAAGTGACTGTGTAAATAAAAATAAAAGGCCCTAGAACAGTGTGCCATTACCTAAAGATATGAAAGGACCTGTTTTTTAAAAAGTAAGTATGTTTCGGGTGCAGAAGTGTCAGAAAATTGCTAGTATTGCAAGTATTTGCTTTCAGCATCTGGCCATAATCTAAAGTTGGATTTGTGCTTCTGCCCTATACATACCATACTCTACGTCTGCTCAGTCTGATCACAGTTGTTGCCATCTATGGAGGTCCACATAGTCATGACATGTAGTTACATCATCTGCAGAGGTGTATGTCAAGTTACGCTGCACCCTATACCGTAGTCCATATGTATCCTATGCTCTAGGTGCACCATAGGTTTTTGATGCAGAAGCATAAATCTGCCTCAATACTGCTGTCTGTCTGTTTGCGAAACGTCAGTTATACAGTCACCTCTCTTTGAGATAACTACTTCCTGCCATAATCACATTATTTTAGTGAAAAGGCATGAGTCTCCACTCAGGAAATATTACATTTTTTTCCTAAAGCATAAAAGCTGTATGAATTACTGCAGTCAGGTCAGTGCTTGTAAAATACACCAGTAGCACTGCAGTTGTAAAACAGTTTAGTAGGATGCAAGTCGAAGTAGCACTGTGCCAGAAAGTCACACCAGTTAAATCTATTAAATGGAAAATTTGTTTTTGCATCATTAATACCACCAAATGTCAGCAGTAATGAATTACTTTGGAAACATTTTCGTATTTTATCCTTGAAATGTGTGATGTTTCCACACAACACTCCTTAATCAAAATAAATGACGGAACTGTAGCTGCACTTCTTTGACGTCACCAACATAATCGGACGTTAGTGTGAAAATTGATCATGTTCTCTCAGGCAATTACTAACGCAGCCACGGTCAGCAGATCGCTGCTTCAGTAAAGACAGACGTGGGACGACAGACCTCTTATGGATGTAATCATTCTTAATTGAGGTCAGTGCATAATGAATGCATCTGAGTATGAGCGCTTGTTTGAGTCAACTGAGGTCACACATGAAGACAGAGATGTGCTCTCCCGAAATAACAAGCTCGTCCATCATTACACATAAAGTGACATGTGGAAATATTCACTGCAGTCTGACAGGTTGGTGGGCACACGTACGGCCGACAAATGGTGCAATGACTGTTTGTATTGATGCACCGCTGGTAATCTGAATAAATCATGAAAAACAACTCCCCAATAAACAAAAACCAAAAGCTTCTCTCGAGAGTGACTGAATGTTTTTTTGAACACATCCACAGTTTTTACCGGGGTTGAAAAAGTTATTCTGCAGAGGCACGCTCACTTCAGGGGAGCAGACCAAGTTTAGCAGAAAGGGGGAAAAAGTTCTCTGCGTTTGAAGAACTGCTGCAATTATTTCTGAGAACTGAATAATTCCTACTTTTGCAAGACAGGAGACTCAACTCCCCACCACCCATCGCTTCCCTCCTCCTCCTCTTCTTCTGCCAACAAACCTCTGAGGCTCCACAATACCTCTCTGCTGCTTTGTATTCCCCCGACGCGCCGTGCTAAATGACACAAGTCCTCGGCAGACAAAATTGAAAAAAAAAAAGAAGAGCCAAAAGTGCAACTATATGGGCCGCAGGCTCCATTCATGTCTGAACCTCATGGTTCGGGGACTCTGGGATTTAAAAACATAACAGTGGAGAGGACAGTTAGGGCTCACTGAACCAAGACGGGCCGTGCATGGATATTAGAAAGGACAAGGAGGTAAATCTAACGTCTCTGCCGGTGAAAAAAGGAGCCATCATTCTGAATGAATATGGAGGGCAGCAGCACGGCCAAAGGAAATCTGGAAAATGAACTGTAAACTGGAAATAGATGGAAATCTTTTAAGGCCAGGGTTGCCAATTTTAACATCAGGAGGTGAGACAGCGTTTTAAAAGACGAGGCTCATGCAGGATTTATCCCTTTTCAAGTCGGCATAGTATCCATTACGGGACCAGTGAGAGGAAATTAGAGTAATGAGATGGCTCAACAGAATACTTCCAAAGGGAATTTACATAATAATCAAATTAATCTTCACACTGGTGATCTCTTCAAGAGAAAGACTGAAGCTAACAAGTCAGCAAACATACACTGCTTTTAAATTTACTGGCTCCAGTGGTGGGAGGGGTTCACTAATTTATGATCCAGGCTAAGGTTACACACACGCATCCACAAACACACATATTCTAATCATCTATTCTGTAAAACAGCATTTATTTACTTCAATTTGTTCTTTTGTGAAGCGGAAGAAATGAAGAAGAAAACCAAAAAAGCACCCTGGTTTTTGACATGAAGGTGTTTTGTTGTTTTCACAACAATGATCTAGCTGTATAACCCTCCTGTTCCACAGAGGTACTCTAAAACTGATACAGAGCTGTGTGATTCTAATCATCCTGAATGATGGCAATCATCATGTTGAATGAATTTTAACCTACATAGTACATTGTGACATCTCTGCCCTCTTCAGCATGGATGTTATATTAGTTTAGATTGAACTGTCAGACTGATGAGCTGGCTAGTCCAACATGGATGTCATGAAGATTTCCTTACAAAGAGTGGTGAACTGTCTAATATGAATTCCATATGTCTGTGTCCTGTGTGGGTTGACTCACATTGCAAAAAAAGAAAAATGCCCACGTACATTTTGGATTTCTGGCAAGAAAGCATCAAAGAAATTTCCACCACAAGCTGCTTAAGTCCATGTTGTAGCAGGAAGTAGTCCATGTGTATGGAAAAGACTTTAAGGTGGTTTGGTGGCCTCCAAGCTTTACAGACCACTACTAATAATCCTCACCTGGGCAGATGAAGATACCATGTCAGGCAGGAGCTGGCAGAAAGTTTGTGGGTCTCTATTTGTCCTTCCTTGGCTGTAACATTCGTGAGTCTTCGGGCCGAAGGGCAAAGATCACACACACTTAACACACTTACACGGGTGACTGAGTAAGCTTACTTATGATGTTCCCTTGGGAGCCACTGAGGCACGTAAGTGTTGAAAAATGATTTTCTCAAACTCTGCAAGGTCATCCTTATTTTTTTTTCCTGTCTTTGTGTGGAAAGTGTCGATGGTAGTTGAACCAAATCCATTAGTTTTTTATCGACAGTGTTTTCAGGGCTTCGAATAGATTTTTGAGAACAACAAGGTTCTTTTGGGAGATAGAGGAAACCTGCAGCACGATCGAGAGCTTCGAACCTGAGTAAGAAAGATTAGGGCCAGTACAAATAAATGTGTCTCATTAAACGACTGAGTACACACCTGCAGGTATAGAAAAGAATGCCTCGCTATCATGACTAGGGCTGCAAATAATTACTTTCATCATCCACTAATCTGTTACTAGACTGCTACTCTGTACATGATTGGTTACTTGGTATGTAAAATGGCAGAAAATAAAAATAAAAACAAAGAAAAAACAATGAAACAACTAAAAAAAAACGATGAAACAATTTCAGAGCATTTCACATTAAAAACTAAAAAACTAATAAAGTAATTGGCAAAAAAGTCATACGTTATGAAACAGCTTTGTGCTCATATTAGCATGCAGCCATTGGTCTTACCTGTACAGTAGAAAGTGAGGAAGAAGAGTAGCAGGCCGGTCACCAGGTTGCCCAGAAAGGTGACGACACCGCAGGTGATGCCTTCAGGGACAGGGTAAACCGTCTCTATGAAGAGCTCAAAGAAGATTGGCACGCTGCTGTTGATAAAAATGCCCACCAGGATGCAGGATGTGTACAGGATGGCTGGAAATGACAGAAGTAGAACAACAATAAATCACTCTTAGGAGTAATGGTGCATCACATCCACTCTGGGTAACTCTTTAAAACAGTAGCACGCTGGTCAGGTTTCCGGGAACAGAGTTGATTTATACCATCTTCAGTGGTGCCAAAATGTATGATTTGTTCTCAGCAGTGACCTAAAACTTTTCATTTCCAGTCTAAACCCTTGAGGTGGATATTTACTACCAGCCAAACTCACAAAACTGTCTGTGCATGAAGAGAAATGGACCAATTTAAACCAAACGTGACCCGGGGAGGTCTGTGAATGTGTCACATGTGACTGGAGCAATGAGTTCTGTCAACGTGATTCGTGTTAAACATTTGTGACTCCACTTTTTGTACTTCAAACCGTCTGAGGAAGTTCAAGTTAGATTGCATCATAATACAACAGGAGATTGCCTGAATATAAGTCCAAAATGAATTTAAAAACAAGAGTAATCAGATCAGTTTAAAGCTTCTAGCACCTGTTCATGGTGAATGAGTGATACTGAACATCAACAATGAGCATGCTTGCCTGTCATCGACTGGAAACTCATTCAACAGGCGTCACAGGACGACAGCATTTAGTACACTTTAGGGCTGCAAGTATGAATTAACTACTGATCAACTGCTACATTACCGAGCAGTTTCCTAAATGTGGATATGTCCTGTTTTAGTTTGTGGCCAGAACAACACAGGTGATGCCATTAAGGAGTTTTGGAAATGCCGATCACTATTTTTCACGCGTGTCTGCCATTTCATAGAGCAAACATCTAACTCATTCATTCATTCTATTCACTCCTTATCGCCTGCTCAGTACGATCAACAGGCAAAAGTCCAGAGAGTACCCAAAGAGACCCCACGCAGACACAGGGTGCCCACTGTAACCACTGTACTACCGTGTCGCCCTAACTAATCAATTAATGGAGAAAATAATTCACTGATTACTAAATGATGAAAATATTATTTGTACCATAACTGCAGCAAATCAATTTCATTTGTATCGCTCAACATCACAAAATACCATTTTCTCAGTGATCCTCTGTCAGGGTGAGGAGAAACTGCCAAAATGGACAGGAGATGTTGCATATATGGACTATTCCCAATGCCCTGAAATAAAAGTAAAAGCCCACAGGTGTTTTATCTGGATAAGGACTCAATAAAGAATCAGCGTGATGAGCAGAACTGATAATGGCATTGGGATCTTGCCAGAAGATGTAAAAGTGCACACCTGGCTGCTGGTGGTCCAACTGTTCCAAACATTAATTTTCATTTAAAATCACAGTGGCATATCTGCCTGCATTGATTTACCATAATGAATTGGAGCTCATCTTTCATCTTTCATCAACGAGGCTGAGTGGTTTTGATTTGTCGTTAGTCTTCAGGAGGTTGGGCTCGCTCGGGGTCAAGTCTCTGCAGCGGAGAGCGTGCACTACCCCTTTTAAAGCAGATGGATTTAAACGAGCGCCACATTAGCCAACATGCCCCTTTAATGTCTGAGAGCCCCTGCATGACTGTGATGGCGAACTGGAGGCAGCTTGTCGCCCCTGCTGATCTCTAGTCAACCTTCATAAAGCACCACTATCAAAGCCGTACGGGCACTTCAAACATGATCCCATCATATTACTGAACTCTCAGAAGGCAGCGGGAGAGAAGACCAGTCCAGAGCTGCAGCTAATCTGGAACCAGTTTCATCTGTTTGAAGGCCAGCAGCACTGGTTCCAGAGTGATGCCCACGCTTTCAGCGTCACTGACAGCTGAATATAATAAAACCAGTCTAATGTTTCATCCGTGGAAACGCACAGCAACAAATGTGTCTGGAGTACTTGTGAACACTGACAAAGCCAGAAGCATCAAAGACTACACGGCTGTACAGTCTAGTTGTTTTTGAGCCCACAAAGACAATGAACCAGCAGCAGATAATGTGTTTGTGCCTCGAACCTCCTGCAGTTATATAATGAGGTTAAATTGAGGCTTTGTGCCGCCTTCTCGTATGAAACGACAGGTGAATGAAATAACATTGGAGCACAGCCTGGTAATGTCTGGATTAGTGGGTGTGTGACAGAAAGAGGGCAGAGCCAGGAGACTGATGAGGGATGATGGCGTTGGCCAGAAGGTCACACACCGCTCACCGCTGACTTGTGTTATTTGTGTTGAGTTGCTACAGTAACAATCTGGAATCGTTATCTGGAGAGATGATACTTTTTTCACAAACTCTGTGACTACTTCTGCCGAACGGTGCAGCTAAATTAAAGAAAGCTGTTGTTAGATTTAGTTTGAAAGAGTCAACACAACATTAAATTCCAGTGACTTTGACCCACCGGCAGTGGAGGGAAGGTGTGTGACACTGTTCAGACAGGTGAGTGTGAACCAGGTAGACGACAGCGAAGCACCTGCCAGCATCAGGACCAGAATCAGCTTCAGCATCCCACGGATGGAGTCTGCAAACCTGGAAGGAGGGAGAAGACAGTGGCAGAGGCGTCTTTCATCAACACAATGAACAGCACAGCAATGTCTGCTCCTTCTGTTTGTGTCATCATCTATTAGTTGGGACAAGAATCGTTCATAAGAAAAGCCAGATCATTTCCTGCTGTCATCTGTTTTCAAGCTGTGTGTGTCACTATACAAGCATATACTGTCCCAAGAGTTTGTTTGTCTCAGCAGTTAAGCAGACGAACTTGAAATGTGCAGTATTTTATTTAGTTTTGCGCTTTGGGTCATTCTCTCATTATCTGGACTGTTTGGGTTTGTCTGCTAGGTTCTTTCAGGTATTTATAAAGCACATTTAAACACATCACCGGCCTAAGAGCTTTATCAAGTGGATGCACATGCTTTATGCTTCATTTACACACTGTCACCTATACTAGGAAAGGTAAAACCATGTTGACGGAGATAGAGAACAAACAACAACAGCAAGCCTATTTTTGATGTGTTTCTCACAGTGTGTGTGATGTGTGTCACACATGACGCTCAGGGATTTCGCAGCATTCCTTTGTGAATGCACAGACTGGGGAGGCGTTATTACACCTGTGTGTAGCCAAACAGGTGTCATAATTTGTGGAATCAGCCAGTAGTCCTTAGGTCACATGACTTGAGGGTTCTAGAGTGATGATGATGAACACAAACAATAATGTGTTTTTTGTTAAGAAACTAGAGAAATGACATGACAAAAAAGTTTGTGTGAAATGAACAATGTTTGATTATTTTGGTGAAATTCTGTCAGGATGATGAGGCCCAGGTCCTTCGGAGGGATACTGTCAACACGGAGCATTAGAGAATTCCGAACAAGCTGACGGCGATGTCTTTTGTCTGCCAGTCAACCTGTCAGAGGTCTCCATGTTCTTTGCCCAGGGCCTCAGTTCTCCGATCTGCATCATCCATCTGCCACTGACTGGCTCCCATCTGCAAACTGTTCAACCATCACCGATGCCAGAGACGAAGCAAATCCTCCGCCAGCATCCAGCCAAACACTAATTTCTCTGCTGAGAGGATCACTGCCTCTGTATCAACTCCAGACCGATCCTCTAGGCACGAAGTAGATTATTTCCAACACTCCACCTCTGATGGTCCCTCAGCTCAAAGATAAAGACCATGGCCACTGATTGACATGTGAAGTATGGTGGAACAGGCTAAAAGAAGTCTGACAATTATCGTAACTTTGAACTTTTCTTAAAAATTGACTGGTATAGTTTGTTTGGCCTCCCTTCCTCTCTGAACCTCAGCAAGAATTTGTTGCCAGGGCTTTAAAAGACAATTACTTTCATCATCATTTATTCTGTTTATTTCCTCAGTCAACTGATTCTATAAAATGGAAGAAAATGATGAAAAATCAGCTCTCATCTGCTACGTGCTACGAAAGCCCATCTTAGTTAACAGCCTGCAGGAAATAACCCAACAGACTACATGATGACAAGCAACAAATCCCAGATTGTTCTTGTTTGCGCAAAAGAAATGAGTTGGGCAGAGGACATTATTTGTGTTTATTCTATTGCATCTCATTAACCTGCAGCGCTGTCTGACCTTTGGGATTGGATGGAAAATAACTGCTCTCTCTCTCTCTCCCTTCCTCTAATAGGAAGATAATAAGTGGCACTTGTTAGTAATTCCATCCAGCCTCCTCGATCTTTAAGCACGCCACACTCCAGCCTGCCTGTGTCTGGAGCCAAACAATTAAACAGCTGCCAGATTGTTTGTAATGTGGCCCCATGATGGGCGCACCACACCTCAGATCGTCCTCTCCACATCCAGCTCGCTGCTATTCGACCACCAGTGAGACACACGCAGCTAGGAGTTTGTAAGCAGCCAGTATTATTTTCTTTTTAGGAATGACAGTTGGTAATGCCCCAAGAAAATTTACTTTTCTATGAGCCACAGAAAACTGCAATACCTGTAGCAGAACAAAACAAAACAGAACAATTGAAATGGGCTATTTTCTGTCCCCGGTGCAGAGCATTAGTGTGCTGCCTGGAGGGAGAAGGACAATAACGGTATGCAATAAGTCACGTCTAGACGTTAACGTCTTAAGGGCTGCAGCCGACTGAGGCGAGGGACAAAGACGCCCTCTGCTTTCTGGTAATGATGTCAAAGCAGCAGCTACACAGGGGAGAGAGAGAGAAAAGCTCTGAGAATCTCAAACTGCTTTTATCGTTTGTTGACTTGACATCCTCATTATAACCACAACTACTTTTACTACTCATGAATTCGTATCTGATGCAGTGGTCAGTGTTGACTGGTCTTCCAGTGAACAGCCCAGATGACACCTGTACCTGTAAACCCAACCAACCCAATGCATTCTGACACTTTATACAGGTACACAGTTTACACTAACTCATTAACTAGTTAACCCTTTTCTGCTACTTATTTCATTTTTTTCTTCTTCATTTTCATAAATTTAGACAGCTCAGCTGGACACGGTTACAATAGGTCCCTAGCGTAAGGTACCTACATAAGAATGCCAAGACAGGGTAATTCACACACTCAATTTAGAACTAATCATAAATAGCGAATATTTAGTCACAGCTTTAACATCTCCTCCCCAGCTCCTATCCCGTTGTTCTCACATACAAATGGAAAAGAAACGGTTCCATGTCCCCTGCTTTTCCTCCCTATTATTATTTATTCTCGCCTGCCTCTATGACCCTATGACCCTATTTCTGTCATATCTTCAATCAGTTTTTTATTGGCTGGCAGGGATGTACTTTTCCACTCTTTTGATGTACTTTTGACACACCCATTATTTGTGTTTGGTCACTCAATAAGCATCTGGATATAGAGACGAGGGTCTCTATATCCAGAGCCTTTCCCAAGGGCTCTACTATTGGGCACTTAATACTTGGAAATTTCGACCCAAGAGACATTTTAACCTTTATTACTTTTGTCTTAGTGTATGGTGGTGTCTTTCTGCTTCTCTCCCCCATCTGTCTCACCTGCTCTGCGTTAGCTGTATGTTTTCCTGCTTGTTTATATTAATCTTTTTTTCCATTTTAATGAATAATCAGACTCCAGTTTAGTTTTGTTCCACGTATTACATTGTCCTGTCGCCGCTCCTTGCCAAACCCAAACATTTACTGTGGAAAAGATGAGATTCCTCTGCAGAAGATCTGCAGATGTAAAGTGAAAACAGAGACGTAATTCGATGCCTCACTGGGTCCATCGAGTTCTCCTGAGCTGAGAGGTATTAGCTAGACAATCAGACTTAATTGCCATTTCATTGTCACTTACATGCTGAGAGAACTAGAGATCTGAACACTGAGACGTAAAGATCCAGAGCAGGTGGTAAGAGTTTCACTTTTTTCAGACACCACACAACCTAAAATATCAGCTCACCTGGCCATTGCAACTCCAAACACGCATCCACCCACTGTTGACCAGAAACCAATCCAACCTGCATCAACCTGTGTGTGAGAGGAAAGGAGAGGAGGACATGAGAGGAGAGTTCTGTCGATCACTGTGTTCAATAAATTGTCGCTGTTAAAAAAAACAGAAACCAAAAAAATAGAAATAGAAGCATTTTTAAACACACACAAAGATACACACTCTCTCTCTCTCTCTCCCTCACACGCACGCACGCACGCACGCACGCACGCACACACACACACACACCATCAATCTCCTAACAGCAGTAACTCACATCCTACATAATCTAATCCGATGGAGGATGAACCAGAGGAAGTAGAATCTAAAGTAGGTAATGACACTTTTTGCTTAATGTCAGGGTGTCTTGGTATTACCTTAGAAATTGTTCTCTCTGGGGTCAGGGACCCCTGATGGCAGAGTCGTATGGACCCCTTGATAATCCTGGTCGATTTTTAAGGAAAGAAAGGCTTTGAAATTGTTTTTTTTATTGGACCTGTTTCACATTAATTTACATTCTGTGGGTGACAAAAATGTCAGCTGGGAACACATAATTCTTTCCTTCAATCCATCCTAGTTCATACCTTGGATGGAGAGGTTGAGGCTAGTCAGTATGAGGAATGTGTTTCTGCTCTTGAGCACATCTGCAATGTTAGGCCACTCATTCTTCACAGCTCTGACCTGCTTCAGTAATAAAAGCAGAGAGAATTCTGAATATTCTCTCACCTGTGCTCCCCCTCCATCATGTCATTGGAAATCAGACCCTTCCCAGGTCTAGTTGTGAAATGACACTTTTATTGCAGTTTTACAATTCATTGCAAATTGTTTTGTGTTTTCAAGAGGCCATGACAGCTGAAAATAAGACTCTGCTTGTGTGACGGCACTGGTGCGGCTGCGGTCACTGGCTGAGGACGGAGGTTTTCTCTCAATACTCAATCTTCTATATCACTACTTCTTTTGTCTTTCTATTACATCACAGTATGACGGTTTACAACTGAAGTTCTTAGTCATGTGATATTCAAGTTGTTGTGAATATCATTATTGTTGTATTGATGTGAATTGCTTTGTATTAATGGTGATTTATGTTGAATTTTGGCAATTATACATGTATATTTATATATCTTTTACCACATCAGATGACCAGTTGAGGTGTGGCGGGTGTGTCTCTGTACAGGTGTCACGTCACATGTGGTCATATTCACATTAAATCTGTGGAACAGCATGTATTGTGCGGACTGCAGATTGTACTTATACTTTTTCTACATGGATGCCTCTTTGTGGTCCATCACTATTTTTTTTTTCTGCAAATACCTCACATGATTCAAATAATGGTGAGAAGATTAGGGATGAAAGAATGTGTTTAATTTCGTGATGTACTGAAATGTTGCGATATTTGCATAGTACACTGTGTATGTATTATCGATGTATTATTATTAATGTATTATTTATGTTAAACAGCAGAGGGCCCAATCAAACGAGACTCTGTATACAAGCAGACAGAGGCACAGTCGAACAGCTGATGACCATACTGACAAACAAAAATGTTCAGTGACTATTCAGAAAGGACACAAAAATTTTACTGTGGTGAAAAAATGGGTCGCTAAAATAGTTTGACATTGAATAGAACGGCTTTTATTTCAAGGAAAAGCAGCATCCTGCGCAGACAGTGGACAGAACAGGCTGACATGTATTGATCTGATGATAGTGTGAGGGCAAATGAAGGATGTCACAGGTGAATTTATGCACAGAAATACTTCTGTTCAGTATCATGACAATATCACAGAACAAAGGGAGCCTGTGTGTTTGTTCACCTGCCTGCTGCCATCCATCTGCACCAGTAGGAACAAATTACTGGAAAGCATGAGGAACCGAATAGTAAGCGTGAAATTGCTCTCTTGCTATCATGGCATTGTACACTGGCCTGAGGCACTTGCTGCATATTTCAGATTACCACAGACACAGTCAGAAACATTTGGCAGCGATAAGAGAAAAATAAGAAATGAGCAGAGGAACAGAGCCCAGACCAAAGTCTAGATCCATGGGACTTAAAGGACGCAGAGAATCAGAAAATCAGATGTTGTGCTTGTGTGAAACATCATCATCCTGCTTTTTCACATCATAAGCCAAGAGTGGAAAGTTAAGCATGGTGGAGAGATGAATTCTGTGCCACCGGAGACGTAATAGGAATGTGAATGACTTCATTTGAATCTTAATTGATCAATTTGAATAACTGCTTTTAGAATTAGAATCATTTGAATTGTATTGTATGGAAGTAAAGTTGCACCAGACTGAATGTAATAGTTTCATTTTTTCTTGGAAATACATTCAATGTCATATGATGCTATTCAGATTCAAATTCTAAAAGCAATTATTCAAATTGATCTATCAAGGTTAAAATTGAGTGATCCACATTTAGATACAAATACTTGAATTTCAGGCTCTAGTGGAATAGAATTTATCCCATATTTGAGTTACAGAGTTGGTGAACTTAAATAAGTGAAACTCTCCAAACTCTGCACCCAGGAGATATGTTGCAACACACTTCTCACGTCTCGTCTTAACCAGCACAAATGAAGGAAATGAGAAGACAGTAACGTTGTGATACCTATCAGAACAGATGGAGCAGTTCACCTGTGTGTGATCGCGTCTGTAGCAGCACCTGATGTTAACCTTTTAAACACGTGCACACACACACTCACAACCAATACAATGAGTCTTCTTCTTCCAAAAATGCAGCTACCAGGGTTGAATAGAACCAAGATCTTTTGTTTTGCCTTCTGCAGCTTCAAACACTGCTTTTAGCTCCGTGTTGGTCTATTAGGTAACTGTACATCACCCCACCTGTTCAGTGCCAACCTCATGTCGCTCAGGACCACTGTGGTCTTCACTAACGGCAGACTGTCAGCCAGGACATGGTCTGTGATTCAGCACTAGCTAATCCTCTCAGTGTTCAACTGAGCGTCCCACACACACTTTCCCGTTTACAAAAATGGGAAGAAACAAACCTAATTGGAAAGTTGCTTGTGCTGCATCAGTCTCAAGCAGGTTTGCACAAGGACAAAAGCATTTTGATAAAGTGTGAAGAAAATGACCAGTGATGGTTCTGTTAAATTGTGCTGTAGTTTGAACTTCCTCACAGGAAGTGTGTGTGTGTGTGTGTGTGTGTGTGTGTGTGTGTGTGTGTACTCACCTGGCTGACTTTAGCTGGTGTAAGAACCATGTCGAGGACTCCCGACCAGCCAGCGATGACTCCTGTGGGGACGGCATAAGCCAGCGCTATCATCACGAACCGCAGGTTACTGATGGGAACACACATGACAAACACATTCAAGGTTGGATCAAGAATATTCTTTCAAACAATCAGCATAAGGTGAGTCAGTAAAAACACAGTTGTTAAGTTGGAGGGAGACATAGTGGTGGGAGACACAATTTTTTTTTTCTCAAAATGACCAGATTGCTACACATTATTGCAGTTATAGCATGGCTACTAACCAAGAAAACAAATAAAAAATAAACAGAATTCTGCTATGCAGAAATAGCAGAGCATGGAATGTCACCACTGACTAATCTGAGTGGTTCAACCAGTAATAATCTTAAATAACAAGCTGTAAATTGTTATTACCTGTGAATTTCTCCTGTGGCCCCTGCTATACAGTGTTTGTCTCAAACATCTCAATCATTGCTGCTTTTAAAAACAGACAGATTTGACAGCTGCAAACAAGACGAGAGAGGATTCTTTTTTTAAGATTATTTCTTTGTCTGAGCAAGCTGTGGGGAAGTCCTGTCATTAGCTGCACATTTTTATGTAAAATGGTATTGGAAACATCCGACCGACTGAATCAAACACAGCTATTTTTTTTTAAATCAAAAGTCAGTATCTGCCACATCTTTCTAAATATATTGTGCTCTAACAGCAGCTAATCAACGAACCTGAAATCGTTGCAATAATAAAAAATAAAGCAGCTGAGATCCGTGACAGATATTCTGCTGCAGGCTCTCCGCATGTCTGCTAATCTTTCATCAGGGAGCACGAAACCAAACAATCTATTCTTTACACAAATAAACTGAATTCTTTACAGCCTCACAGGCAATAATTATAATTACTTGAGACACCATGCTAATCACCTTCGCCCCAACGAGGTGGCGTACTGATTTAAATCAGTGTCACCTCCTCAACCTAGACAATGTGATCAGAATAAGTGACAAAGGAGGGAGGGAGGGCTGCCGGAGTGGGTGGTACAGTCGTACTTTTGTCTCCCTCGTCTCTCTGCTTTGTTCATCATGATGCAGGCAGCATCCTGTGCAGCAGCGCCTCTCGGGGACATCTGCAGAACGTGTTTGCGGAACCTCCCGCATCCCTCCAAAGGCTTCAAATGCACAGATAGAACTTCTAACACATTCTTTCAAGTCTTTGAGCTATCCCCGGACACACACCCTGTACGACACAAAGTGTTTGTGCTCCAAACAAATTCACGCCCTTTCCGCTTCCACAACCTGGTGCACAATAAATCACTTTCCTTCACAGAACGCTTTGACTGCACGGAAAGACAAAGGCTGTCTGTCTCTCAGGCAACGTCCTCTGCTGTGAGCTGCTCGGCCTTGGACGATAGAAGGGACAGTCCTAAAAGCCTGTGATGGAGAACCCTGTCTGCTTCTCTTCCAGCTATCTTTTCATTAACCTCACCTCAGCGGTGGAAAATCAATATCCCTGCACCTTGTTCCCCATCTGGGTTCTTATTTAGATAATCAAGGCTCAAAAGCAGATGCTGGCTGCAGGGCTGCCCTACTGCTGGTGATGAAATGTTTCCGAAGATGTCTCAAAGCTGGCCGCGCCATCAGCTAAGTGCCATGTGTCCTTGGCAGAGCGGCCTTGACATCAATGCATCAGGATGACAACACTGAAGAGCCAAAGCGATTATTGCAGCAGAGGAGAGCGCTCATCAATACTTTGAGTCTGAGGCTGTTTCAGGAGTATGATTGTGATATAACGATGACTTTACACCTCGCGTTGAGACATTCACGTCTCATTACACGGCTGCTGTGGAGGCAGATGTGAACAGCTGGAAGCTCTCATCAAACTGGAGATCATTAATTGTACTGAGGCGCTGAGAGGCTCATGGAAACAACGATGGATGGAGCGCCACCTGCTCGCTCCGGAGCCCAGAGAAGGACTTCGTCCCGACTTCTGACGTCTCCATCGCTGTCATGTCATGAAAATCACCCATTTCCATTAAACACATGACAGTTTAAGTTTAGAATTTGGGGCAACCACACACTCTGACATAACGACTTAAACTAAATAATACAGCAAATATACTTGATGTATACAACAGTGCTGCCTTTGCAAACCAAGAAATACAGAAGAAAACATCAAGTAAAACATAAATGTCTTCTGTTCCAGCAGATCTGATTCCCACATGCAACTCTGGCAACTACAGCTGCAAGAATTCACTGATTATTAATCAGGTGCTAAATGAATTCCCAACGAGTTTCGTAATCAAGTTCATCGTTTTGTTTATTCATTCATTCATTTTCAGAATTGTTTGATTTGGGTTTCTTAATGTGGATATTTTTGAGATTCTTTTAGAGTAAACTGAATATCTTTGGTCTATTTTTTATTTTATCGACCAAACTAAATCGATTGACAAAAAAAATAACGGACAGATGAATCAACTAGAAAAGCACTTGGAGAGCGCAGACCTCCACCAAGCAGCTCATTTCCACCCACATTGTGATTTCCACCCAATATTGTTGTCCTGCCTTCCTTTTATCTACTGTAATAAATTCATTGATCATCAGAACATGCCTTTGTCATAGTATTAAAAAAATCAATCAATAGTGATAAAAAAATCATTAACAACCGTGCTGCACACACCACAGGGACAGTCCACTGCTGCTATTGTGGAATGTCCCAATCTCACAGTGAGGAAGAATCCCTCAAAAGATCCTGGATCCAGATGGTTCCAGAACACTGCCAACATTTAATCATATTGATCTGGTCTCATTATCAGCATTTCCTGAACATTTCATTAAAATCCATTCATAAATTTTTGCTAACAGGCAACCAGACAAACGCTGGCACAAATATAACCTCCTTGGCGGAAACAATTATGAAAATAACCAGTATTTGCTGTCGCAGCCACAAGAAATCAACTTAGTAGTTAGAAGAACTACACTGAATCTGCCTTATGAGGTGTGGTTGGAACACGTGTTAGTGATCAGTGCATCCTTACAAAGTCACTTTCTACTGCGCGAGGCGGCTGAAGCTTTGACAGCAAGTAGCTGCCCAGACTGGACAGCTGCCTATCGTAAGTGGAACAGAGATCAGCTCAGCTGGATGGCCTAGTTAAGAAGCTCTCTCTCTCTCTCTCTGTATGTGTGTGTGTGTGTGTGTGTGTACTGTGTATTAGAACTGTGTATTAGGTTCAGAGCGGCATCATTCAGCTCTAAGTTGAGTGTGCCCGTGCTGATCGGGGGCCAGTGATAAACCTGCCAGTGTCCAGCTACAGCGTCAGCCAGAAGAGACAGCAGCCAGCTCCTGCTCTCTACTGCCCCTCATTCCCTGGCTACTGCCACAGGCTTCATTCCTCCACAAACCAGGAAAAAGGAACAGCTCTCTGTCTGCTCAGGCTGAGCTGTTTCCTCACAGCCCCTGGGATAAGTATTACTTGAGTGTAAGATGTGAGGGGGTGCAGGTTGCAGGGTGAGAGTCAAGTGTGATTCAATCATTGTCGCTAGATTAACTCTTCACTGCCTTGAAGCCTTTCCCCAAAGACGGCTATAAAAGCCTTCCACTGATGGTGTGATCCACAACCCTGTCGCCACCTCCCTCTCTAAGAGCACGCCTCAGCCAGGGGTGGAGAAACATACTGACGATTGACCCAGATGGTGGAGATGCAGAGGATGATTCTGTTTCCATGAAAGCAAACCAGTATATTATATCTTTGTAATTAATCCAGAGAGACGGCTGGGGTTTCTTTGATAGCAACCTCCAGCAGATGGTGTGAGACAGACCACTTCGTTAAGACTCTCTAAGCACAACACTCAGTCACAGAAACTTTCTGAGACTGACGCACATAGTGAATCAGTAAACAAGAGGTTGGAGCGGAACTCACAACTGCTCCGTCCTGACAGCATCCTTTTCAAACAGAGGCCAGGCTTGTATGTTTACAACAGCGCATCAGTGCTGTCATGTAAGGGTTAATTAACGCGTAGGTGTGAATTAAAAGAGGAGGGTGTGGGGTGGGGAACCACCACTGGTTAAAATTCTTGTCTTCTCCAAACAGGTGAAAAGAAATGTTAAAATCATCCATTTTACTTGTTTTCTTCGTCAAATATGCAGTTGCTCTTACCGCTGACAGTTTAATGATGCCAGTGTAACAGGTTGTGCTGTGGATAGATATTAGACAAGTTAACCTTGAGCCGAAACGCGTGTCCATCAAACGCACGGCTGACAGCCAATGTCAGTACAATGTGTGTGCCTGCTGTAGGTGTGTGTGGTTGCACCTCAGAAGTCTGCAGATGCTGCTCCTGTAGGAAAGTCTCTGGCTCGCAGCGGCCACACTGGGAGGCACCGGTGGTCGTGATGGGAAATAGAGCAAGACGGCAGCAGAAAGCACAGCGATGGCACCCGACTCTGACGGAGAACAGATAAAAAGAGACAAACGTCATTATCACAGGCAAAGTCATTCAGATCAATTTGACAGGAGAGAAAAGGTCACAGTGGCATTTACAGTGCTTTGAAAATGGCTGCTGAATCGTAGTAATGACACCCAGGCATCACACAGTCACTCACACAATTATAGTCATTACTATGATTCTTGCTGTTGTATTACACATAAAACTAAATAACGAACTGGAACAACGTCTCTGTACAGTCAATATTGATACATGTCATCAGTTCAAACTAACACAGGTGCAAACTGCAACATGACTGGTTAAAGTGGGAGTGGCCTAACACATACAATAAGTCAGTGTCTTTGAACAGAGCTGATGAACTCACTGGAGATTCTTCAACTTTCCTGAACAAACATGTCAATTTTAATCCCACGGAGGGACAAGATACTTTCTGTGCAACAGCAAATGAACTGACTTTGTGAAGTCAGTTCATTTGTGTTAAATTAATTAGTGGTCCACGGCTTAAAGAGAAAACTATCTTCTATCTAAAACTATCAATTTTTTCATTTAATCTACCTTTCTGTAGTTTTCTAATAAAAAAAATGCAAATTCTATCCTCTTAAATGTGAATATTTTCTTTCTCCTGCATGTAAATGCAAGTAAACTGAGTATCTTTGGTAAGTGGCGAAAACAAGACTTTTAAGGGGATGTCATTTTGTGTTTGGGAGACACAAAACAGTATCTTTCACCACTTTCTGACCAATTATAGATCCAATAACTAACTGATCATTGGAGACGAAAAACAGATAGATGCATCAATGTGTGCATACAGGTTGATTTGCAACTGTATTGAGACTTTTCGGAGTCTGGAGTTTGCTTTGTGTTCTTAACTGAGTGATTGGTTAAATAAAACCTAAAGCCTCAATCTATTGCGGGATGGTTGTTTCTCTATTTCAACATGTTTTTAATTTTCTGAATCAGTTAAGCATAACAGTCCCTGCAATCTATTTTTCAGCAGTCTGGTTATGAAGATTATAATTGGGGGCTTTCTGGTGTTTGTGAAGAACTCCATGGCTCCCCTTTGTCTGATTGTGTTTGTGTCCCCTGACGCGCTGACATGATGTTGAAATGATTTGCTATCGATCGGTCGTGGCCTCGGAGGGTTTGCGCTCACTGCTTAGTACCTGCATACATAACCATCTGGATCTTGTCTCGAATGATGCTGTCGGACACGGCAGCAGCCAAGACAGTCACTGCCTGGGTGTCATTCGGGGCCGGGACTACCAAAGGTCCAACAACAAACGATGCAGCGCCTCCCAGGTAGGAGAAGAGAGAAGCCACCGCCGTAGCAGTGGCTCTCTGGTCCGGCGCGAACCACGTGGTGGAGAGGAAGGGACCGGCGCTCATTATGGTCGGGCCAGCTAAACCGTTCAGCAACTGACCTCCATGAATTAACCTGTGACAGAAAAAGGAAAAGAAAAAATAGAGCAGGCATTAACTTCTGTGCTGCATGTCTTCAAGACCTGCTAAACTAAAGACAAAATTATAATTGTCTTTATCTCTCTATAATTATAATTATAATGGTTATGGGTGGCAATGCCTGATGGTTCTCTCAATGAAGTTATTTGTATTTATTGTTGATGTGAATGTTGTTGATGTGATGTTACCACCAGATTAACAGTAGCTGATGTGAAATTATGAATGAGAGGGTTGAATTATTTTGCACTAGAAATGGAAAAATATTAAACTATTTATTCAACCAGTCTGAAAACAGCAACCAATACATGTTTTTCACTATATGATGGGAGAACATAAGGTGGCTGGACTAAAATAATTGGTAAATGGAGGTGAGTCTCACAAACACTGGTCAGAGTGAAACAGATGGAATAAGGCGTCCCCTGATGGCACCAGAGCTTTACCCCCCTACGATCTCCTCCGGAACTTCCGGACTGAGACAGCGAGCCACTGGAGACGATAGAAGGCTGATGGATTTGTCTGATGCCTGTGAGCTGTTAGTACAGAGCAGTGGGCTCAGCGGGGAGGAGACTGGGATGGAGTGGGGTTCGATGGGCTAATCACAGGTCACTGTACTATAAACATCGTTATTCATCTTCAGTTAGAAATTTGACTGATGCTTCATCTACACAATCTGGCAAACTGTGGCTGCAGAAGCGTCGGTCTGGGGATTGCTGAAGCCCACACTGCACTGCACTGCTCCTCATTATATTAAAAAGTGGTTCAAAATATGTAAAATAAAACAGAATAAAATAAAAACAATACAAGAAACAGAGGAAAATAGAATAATAACTATGCCAATGCTATGATAGACACATTAAGAAAGAAAGAAAGGTATTAAACACAAAAAAGGTGAGCTAAATTGGTGTGTGACATGCCCAAAATCATCTTAAAAACTGAAATTCCTACATTATCTTGATCTTCCCAAATCTTTAGGTTGCCCATTAAAAAGCGTCTTCTTCATAAATAAAGCAGTGAGTTTACTCGTCAGTGTGCCAACACCTTTCTGCCCTTTCTAACTTTGCTGTCCACTGTCTCTGGAGCTCACCGATAAACGTGTCCGCACAGAATACAAAGCAGTGTGGTCAGTGACAGATGGATGGGAGAGTAACTTGTTCACCCTAAATCTCCTCTCCACATCTTGGAACAGCAAACATCCCAGCCAGTAGCACCTACTTTTTATTCATCACACTTCTTCTTTCTGTACAGGTGCCCAGTTTCTTCCCACACTTTCAGTCAATTTAGTATCGACTGTGTTTCTCCATCTTCTCACCAGTATTCATCTTCCAAAATAACAAAATAACAGCCTCAAAGTTTCTTTCAAGCTCATTCATGTTTAAAGACCTAGTTACAGTGACAAGTGTTGCAGCTGCTACATGATACAGCTGCTATCACTGATGTCAGTGATGTCAAATAACAAAATGTAAATGTCTTGTTTTGTTCAAGATAAAACAATTCAACTTACAGGTCCACGGACACACAAGCACTTTTCTATTGATATCTTTGTTAAATTTCAGCTGAGGAAAGCGGCTCAGATATCCGTGGATTCCGGAGACACTCGGCTTTCTGAGTTTAATTTGTCAATATGCTCAGAGTTACAGAAAGGGGGCACGATCAGGAATTCAATCTCTCACTGCATGCGAGCGGTCAACTTTTTTCTGAAACTAACGAATGAACATTCTAGAATGGTGAGAACCCGCCCTCCCTGTCAGAGCTCATGTCACATTCCCACTGTTCATCCTGGAGAAAGAATTGAAAAAAAAAAAAAAGGGTCAGCCAAAGAGGAGATTGTGACACATCTCATGAAGCTTCTTGATAAATAACACGAATCATGATTCAGCAGAACGAACATCTGCAGACATAATTTTTTGACATGTTTTCTACACTTAGCTATTACTTCATTTATATATTCCCCTGCTTTTGTGAAGCTAAGATGTGGGTAAATCAATTTTAAAGAAAACAATTTGTTCACATGAATAAAGGATTGTTTTCACAAGAGATTTGAACATTTTCCAAAAAAGAGATTTCACATTTTTGGTTTTGGGCCAACATCATATAGCTGAGCTCAGTTTGCGCTGAGTATTTTGATATGAAACACTTGGGTATTGAGATTGCTGCAAGTTCCTGAATAACTTGATTTAAGTTGTAAAATCCCTTAGACCTCAGAGAGTTAAAACCAGAAAGACACAACATATTAACATCAGTTCCATGGCGGCAGTAATAACAAGTACATGTGAAGAGAACACATGATCTCAGTCCTTGACAGCCTTTAACTATCTGTGTTTAGTCAGGAGGACAAACTTTTGGCCAGTAGTTAAAAAGTTCCCGGCCTCGCTGTCGTTCCGCTCACATATTTATTATGTGATTTATTATTACAACGCGATGGGTGATGAGGATGGATGATGGAGATGCACTGGGGAAGGAAAATCTGTAGCATTTTCCAACAGGAGATGATTAAGTCGATGAGTATTGATGAACCCTGTCACATCAAATCTGAAGGAAACCGTCAATGTAGAAATGATCCCACAAGGACTGACAATTGGTCTGCCACCGAAAATAGCCGGGTATTTCGGTGGGGTTTGTGATGGTCAATCAGACAGTCTGAGTGAGCCACTGATGGACGCTCACACATCACAGTCGTTCTGTAGATACATGACAGATGATTGAGGGAGAGGATTGGTAAAAGTCTCTGATTTGAGATCGGAAAGAAAGGAGTCATCAGTGAACACTGAGTGAACAGAACTCCATTTCTCTCCTGACGTGACCTTGAAAACTGTCAGCTGAGGTGGATTTTAACCACGAAGATAGAAGATTCAGGGCATAAAGGAGAGGAAGTTTCACTTGAGAGCCTTCAGTGGCTTTTGATCTATTTCTCGGGATTTTAAAGACTGAAAACAAAGAGGGAGTTTGCTTCCTCAAGAGGGTTTGATAAAGGAAAGGAAACAATGAAACATGAAATGACAGGTGGAACCCAAAGATCTACAGGGGGGCTGTCTGTCAGAGGCCCTTCACTCTTTCCACTTGGGTGTATCTCACACCATTCTTCTGTGGCTCAGAGAAACAGGAAACTCCTAAAGCAGCCTTTGATCGCTCCTGAGATGCCCTTGAACTCCACACGTCCACAAAAAATACTGGAATCAGCTTGACTAGGATGACAGCCCCCCTCCTCCTCCTTTTAGGTCATCTGTGTAATCATCTAAGCAGTTACTGGTCAGAAAAACCTCTGTT
>CAAKHB010007595.1:171966-199602 GCA_901007665.1 Aeoliscus strigatus | reverse complement strand
GACTAAGAGAATGACATGACATGACATGACATTCCTCCTGGGGGAAACGATAACAGACACTGACAGTGGACCTTGTTGGTGAAGGTTGGACCTATTCCACTCACCTTTCGTAGTCACCAATGGCAGTATTAGTGATAGTGTCAGTCACCAGTGGTAGTATTAGTGATAGGGTCATTCACCAGTGGTAGTTAGTGTTAAGTCACCGGTGGTAGTATTAGTGATAGTGTCAGTCACCGGTGGTAGTAATAGTGATAGTTTCAGTCACTAGTGGTAGTATTAGTGATAGTGATACTGTGTCTCCATTCTCATTTCTGTAGTTTCTTTCTGATCTGTTGTGCAGCTGGGAATGTGAATTTCTCTCGGGAGATAAATGTATCTATCAATGCATCTATCTATTTATCGATCTATGATTCTGTCTGAGGATCAAACGTGGCTTTCAGAGTTGACCTTTGACCTTTATCCTGTAAATGAAGCTAAACTTTTCTTGTTGATTCCTTGTGACCTGAAGGGTGGAGGCCAAAGGTTGTCGACATCATTCTATCTTTTTATCCATCTGTCAGACTAACGACGAACCCTGCCCTCAGTAGACCACACACACACCCACGCACACTGAACTTTAAATGCTGTATAAATATCAGAACTGTGTCAAAATCGCAACGTAGCAATTATAAATACCAGATATTACTTAAATTTAAAGTTTAATTTTCTGAAATAGTAACTTGATGTGTGCAATATTATCACCCGATTCAGTTTATTATATTTTAGTATTTTATTAATCTGATTGTACATACATTTTTACCATGATCTATTGTTCATGTTACATTTTTAAGTTTTTATCATATGTTTTAACTGATGCTTGTCCATTTTACATTACATTTAGAATTCAGGATTCTCATCTCATCTTGTCTTATCTATGAGAAAACAGACAGTAGTTAATCTGTTCCTTCCTGTAAATGACTATATAGCTAATTTCTTTGTTTATTTTTATTTTTTTTCCATTTTTTCTCCTCTGTGCTTCTGTTGTTTTTGATATTTGTTTTGACTGTGAGCACGAGCATACCAGTTCCTTGCATAATTCATGAATGAATGAATGATTGAATACTATAGCCTTACAGTACTATTTTGATAGTTGAAATTGAAGTTCAAATAACTCAAAGTTCATCGTTTAAGTAAGAAGATCCATTCATTCACAGGTTATTGGATCTTGTGTGATTAAAGATTTTTGGCTCTAAAACAATGTAATGAAAACATGATGTGTGATTGGGCTGTTAATCAATGTCTGCGCCAGAGAAGCCATTAGCAAGCGGAAAAACCTGCACGGTGTCCTGACTACTACTACTACTTTTTAACCGAAAAAGGCATTTTGATTAAAAATGGATTTTATTTCTACACTTCTTCAATCCACTAAATACACCACATACATTTAAATAAATGCTCACTTAAGATGTGTGTCTCAATTCTTTTCATTTTTCAATGTATTTTCACAAGGACCCTCAAAAACTGAACAGCTGTACAGATTTTCCGGTGGTGTTTTGTTTTTTGTGTGTTTCTAATAACTGTTTTAACTTGACGCATTCTCTGGTACAAGAATTTTCTTTGGGATAAAAGAAGTTTGTGCAGCAGTTTGTGAGCAGGTGGGGCCTCTCCTATCCTTACCATGCTGCCCATGCTGGGGCCGTATTTCAATTTCCTGTTGGAGCGGCAAGAACGTATGGGTTAAATTACACTTAACATGTAACAAGGTTACATTTCCCTTGAATTCATCCTCTAGCCTCTTGAGAGGAACAAGAAAATAAATTAAATCGGCTCTTCAGTGTCCCACTTGAAAAAAAAAGTACTAAAAGTGACTCTTATGAAAACGCACACTCCTCTCCATATTGATATTTGATGATGTACCAGTGAACCGTACTAGCTGACATGAATCATTACACCGATCCTCTCTCAGAAACTCACATAATAACTGAAATGACCTCTGAGCTTTCTGAAAGAGGATGATGTGAGTAATAGTGAGACTGAAAATCAGAACTAATGGGATTCCTTTTCTGGTTTTCACTGCAGGGCCGTCAAGGTGCTGTCTGCTAAAAGCAGAAACTGCAGGCAATGATACAGAAGAGTAAAAGGATCCATGTGGTTCTGAAATGTCTTTCAGTGTGTAAAATAAAGGCGCACAGGGATAGGACCTGGACTTCAATCCAATGAGTACACTTTAGATTCACTGCTTCAGGTTCTTTTCATGATTTCTTCCAGAAACTACATAAGCTCACACTGAATTCATCTATTTATCCTCCATCCTCATTTAGTCTGTTGATTCTTGTATGGATTTATTGATAAAGTGATTTGGTTGATAAAGTGGCAGAAAATGTTGAAAGCTGGGGATATATGTTCTCCAAACTCCAAAATGATTCAAAAGACACTCTCTGGTCAAGGTGGAACGGTTCACAACATGTGTGGTTGCGTTCATATGACGGTTTTGGGGTCACCGTTTTCAGCCCTCGTTGTCCTTGTCCTGTCAGACTTTGCACTCAGAGGTTGTTTAAAGCTGCAGTACTGAAGCGGTTCTTCCCGACCAAACTCTCTCTTCCGTGTGCTGTCAGTGACACACCTGGAAGACGTGTCCGTGGTAGCAACAGGTGTCGCTGCTAGCATTAGCATCATATGTCACACGTGTTTGCACACAGTTTTATCCTGCACTTTCTTTCTGCCATCATCATGTTTCATGACTGAAACAATGCTGCTGACATGTCTAACTCTGGACACTGATTTAACACCTCAGCTTCCTTGAAACACGAAAACAAAACGCTGGCGCAAGGCTTTATTGAGTGTGTTCGGAACCAAATGGTGTCAAGCTGTCACAAACCGTGACATGTCTACACAATGGGACGATTATTACATCAACGGTTCCGCCCGTACTAGTGTTTCGTTTCCTCCACAAACAAGAGATATTTAGTTTAATGTCATTAGAGGAGCAGAGAAAATTTATAAAAACTTTAATCACACAATGTTGACTTTTTCACAAGAAAAAAATGGAATCTGAATTAGTGTTAGTCAGTGACTCATTAAGCACTACTAAATGAATCACAAATCACATGAACTGCTTACTAAGCAGTGATGAATTGTTTCAGCCCTGAGACATATCAGAAAAAACATCTGTGCGGAGCCTTACCATCGCCTGAGAGGTTGTTCTGTCAGTGGGATGCTCCGTAGAACGGATCCGAGCAGCATGAAGAACGCAGAGAGAAGGAGGGACGCCCGCAGACCTGGAGGACACAAGCTGCCGTCATGAAGGCGGACTAACAAACCATGGCGACTTCAGTCGTGTGTATTTCAATAAAAAAAGATTGACAAGAGGTTCATTGTCAATGGCACTGAAGTAAACTGTCAAATGTCAATTATTTATAACTTTGAGTTTGTTTTGAACTGAGATTGTGCGCTGATGTTACCCAGAAAATCAACATGTCTGACCAGATACAGAGATGAGCATGTGTGCTCAGCAGGTCGGTGAAAATCACTCTCATGCCACTGCCAGAGATCCAATCTGCTTCTGATGTGCATTGATTGACCGTTCAAAGGTAAATTAGTTTGGTTGAGGACAAAATCACATTCCTTAACTTCATCATTTTATTTCACAGTTTTCAACCGCTGGTACTTCTGACTGAACTGTTTGCTTGTACAAACTAAAGCCAATCGATAGCTCAGGTTTTACTGGGTAATGAGCAGAACTTGGATGTCAAAGTTAAGCTGCTTCTACTTCTTCTTAAACATCCTCAAATTTTATTTCTCAATCATTGATTTTACATTTGAAGTTCAATGCGACACAGGCAGCTGTGACTTTTTATTTTTAACGATGAACTAACTGCCATACTTCTCTGTTTTTCAGCGCTTTGTATCGGCATTCAACCAGCCTGCAGACAGACCAGAGGAATCCCAAAGGTCGTTGCTAAGTAAAGCTTGTCTGAAAACAGTACTGCAGACAAAGCATCCTATCTGCTCTTTGTTTCAGCCACATGATGTGCGTTTAAGGAAACTCAGTCTCTTAACTTCCCCGTTCTTAAACTTTGACCAGCAGGATCATTAAAGCTTTGAAGTGTATCTTATCAACACCTGATGACAAATGTCTCATGTAAATACTGCATTCTGGTGCATGTTTGCACCATTCTATGATGCTACATCATATATTGACACATCAGTGCAGGAACACACCAGCAGGAATTTGATCAATAGATATTTGCTTCTGTCTGGATACTCTGATTCTTTAACTGTTGAAATGAAGAAAACAGTTTAGCACGTAGAAGTGAAATAGATTTGGAGCAGCTGTTTCTTGAGTGATGTTTTTTTTCTTTACAAGTGTTGTTAATTGTGCGCAGACTGGCCCTCCAATCTCGGCTGAAAAAAAGCTACTTTTTTTCCAAACAGCTTGATCCTGTGTCCTCTGTGTTTGACCTACAGACTTGAAACTTTACCAGTTTGTAGTGTTCTGTGTCCTCTCTTGTGTAAATTTCAACACGCCAAGTTTTTCCGTTTTTACGCCGCAGGCTGCCGAGCACAATTTAAACCCTTAGAAAAAACATGCTCAGGCCTAAACTCCCATTTTTTTCAACCCTTTCCCTATTAAACATATAAACAAACTTATATCGTCGGATAGGTCTACTTCCTCTGACGCTGACAAAAAAAACGGCTCATCGATAGGATGTACGGTTGTCGCGCCACAGGCCTGAAAGCGGCCGCTCAACCTGTCCCAGCCGAGCAGACAGAAAGGGGAGAAAACGGCTGCGACGCCCCAGACACGCGCACCAACATCAGCCTGTTAGTCTGTAGATCAGGCATACGTTCACCTACGGCGGTAAACTATACATCTACGCGTTCAGGGGATCATCGCCCTGACAACCGTGGGTGTTTTGTCTCCCTGTGGCATATTGGTATTTCATAGCTCTTACTGCTCTGCGATTTGGGGGTGACGGGCAGCAGGCAGACCGCGTCAGAGCAGACCCACCACAAAATTTCTCGAAGAGGGATTTTCTAGTTCTGAATTATTTTCTCCATTAATCCATTCGTTTTTTTGGTCTTCATTTCTCCAACCAGAAAACATAGACTGAATTGCAGAAGAAAATGAATAGATGGAGTTTTCATTAACTAATTGCACACACACACACACACACACACACACACACACACACACACACACACACACACACATCTCCACCCTGTTTCCTGAGAACCAGCTTGGTCTTTGATTGCATAATGAGAGGGGCCCTGGAGGGCACGGGCTGAACTCTGTTCCTAGAACTGCGTACCTTTTTGAGAGTCACTGCTAACTGGAGTCAGATTCCATGTGTATGTAAAAATACTCGAACAAAGAAGAAATAAGTGTGTGACCTGTATTGTAGAAAGCCGATTCAAGCAGGACTGACGAGCTTTACGAGTTCACATCCACATTGTGTCCAAAACAAATCATGTTGCCCTGCATCACGCTGTCTGCTGATGTCATGTTAGTAACATACCAGTGTACGGTCCTACCGGTGGACGTGACGTGATGGCAGAAAATCACCCAGAAACACTCTTTTCTGATGAGTCAGTGTCACAAGGAGTTGTGTCATTTTCATGGCAGGACTTTTACTGTTGTTGGCTGAATTCAGTCAGCAGTCACTGAAATGAAGTTACGTGTCAGTCCCCTGACAGGCCTGCTCAGGAATGAAATACTGTGTGTGAGTCAGGTGACTGTGGAGGAACTGGTTGGGTGAATCGGAGTCTGACTCAGATGCTCAAGTTAAGGGCTCCTCTGTGAGGATGCCTTTCCATCGCCGCAAAGAATTTACACAATGTTCTCTTCTCTCACAAGTACTGACTTCTTTCTAACACTGACGCTGCACAAAAAAAACATCACAATAAAAAGTGATACGGTGAGCGTCAAATTTACCTTCTGCCAAACATCACGTCATTAATTTCCTTGTAGGTCGATAGAAGCCCCGACCCTCCTGTTCCCATCCAGATCATAGTTCAGATCAAAAGTTAATATAATACAAAGATATAACATTATTAGTTTAATAAACTCCCACTGTGTTATAACTCTGCAAATAACTGTTTAGTTTCTCCATGAATCAATAAGGTGGTCTATGAAATAGCAGAAAATGGTGAAACATGTCCCAAACATGTTCCAAACTCCAACATGACGTGAAACTATGACCCCTCAAATTTCTCGTTTTGTCCACAGAACATAGATGGAGGAACAGAGAAACAAGCACATAACCACATTCAATAAGCGTTACTCCCTGAATGATGGATTGATAATTACATAGACATACACATTGATAATTACATACTGTAGACACACACATATACTGTATATATATATAATATACATATATATATACACACAAAGCAGTACTACTGAAACAACATGTAGAAAGAGGCCATTTGAGCTATAAACTGGTTCAACTATTATTAGCTACTTGGCATAATAAAGTAATAGAGAGATCTATTTAATAACATCAGTATTGGAGAAGTCTCAGTCTCCACAAATATTAATGGGTGGCTATTTCAACAATACAATCTTCCTGATTCCAAGGCCCACTGTGATTTCTTAAAAAATATTCTTTATCCAGCTCATACGCATAGGATCTCGGCATTTCCACATTATTGTCACTCATTGACACATTTTAGACCAAGTGATCTAATGATTAATAATACAAAGTAATAATGTCATTTAGATTCCAATCATTTCCATCCAGAGGAGCAAGTCCAGAAATCCATCTTGTTGTTTCCAGCAATAACTATTTAATTACATCAAAACAAAACCATTCTCATGAAGGAGGCCCATCAGATTATCTCAATCTAATAATAATCAGATATCTGTTGGGTTGGGACTTTGGTCATCCATCCCATGTGGGTTAACTAGCTGTGTCCAAATGTGTCAAAGGTTTGACCAGCTGGTGTCGTGTAAAACTTCATGTTAACATTTCAGGAGATAGCACACGGTGTCCCGGACTGGACCAGCTCACCTTTTTTATCCATCAGCCACATAAACAGCAGCCAGGGGACGAAGCCCAATGGGCCCCACAGAACCAGCACAGCGATGTCTGACTTGGTGAAGCCGAAAGCGTGAGCCGCCGAGTTCTGGATGGGACCCCAGAAGTTCCACACCATTCCCTGCATGAAGCCCAGCAGTGAGAACAGGGTCAGAACCAGCCATCTTCTACCGTACACCCTGCTGTTTACTGGGACGCCGTTCGCCTCTGCCAGAGAAGGAACGAGAAGCGGCTGCCGTTCAGCCTCGGTGCTCGGACCGGCACCCATAGCGACTCGCTGTGTGTCCGCTCAGTCCAAATTCACGTTTGTCCGGTTCCGGTAGCGGTAATTAAGCCTCTTGCTTGGTTGCAGTTGGCCACACAAACAATAACAGCCGTCAGCTGCTGATCTAGTTAGAAACGCCACTGCGCATGCCCAACCGGAAGTAGTTAACTAATGGAAACTGTGCTCTGCAGCCCGCCATTTGGGCTCAACCGTGGCGTTGTTTTCAATGGGAGCGCTGCTTCAGATTTAGAGCCACAATGGAGTAGATTGACATCGGCGCGTTAGCAGACGCGGTTTGAAACCGAACGCGTCACCACGCTGTCACATGAGGTTTGTTTACTTCCGTCCAAACCACGACAGCACGTGTCGTGGCAGGTGAGTTCCCGGTTTTCCAGAGACACTCCGTTCTTACCGGCTCGCAGAAAATAACATACCTGACAGGATGTATACGATATACACAGCATGCTAGGAAGGCTAACATTAGCTTCGATAAAATGGACAGACAACTCCGTTTGACGTCGGAAAACCTTGATGGTTTTATCAATAGCTGAATGTGTTGTGTATTATGAAGACAGCTCAAGTTAAAAAACGGTTTACTGTAATTAAGGCGCTATAGATGTTTAGATATGCCTTTTTTTAACTTTATTTCCTCGATCACTACTTCGAATGTGATCGATCCTTCTTACTTCTCTCCATCCATACAGTTTCGGTGAATGTCGGCTGGACCATTTTTTGTGACATAAATAAACACATGCAACGGCAAAACGCAGCCACGTGATATAGGATACATATAAATCAGGATCGGGATAAATATACATTACCTCTCAAAAGTTTGGACACAGTTTATCATTCAATTGAATTGTCCCAGCACCTCTTGGCATCAGTGGTTCACTGATGACCTAGCTCCCTAAAAATACTGCAAGTGTATAAAGAGACATATGTGATTCATCCTGTGGACACATACATGTCTTGATGTGAATCTGTTGTGTAGCACTAGTCATGGCCGCCCCTGCCCACATCAACCCCTTTAGTCCAGAGGAGACCCAGACGATTCTGAAACTTCTGCAGCAGCCAGCTGTCTTCCTGGAGATGACCAACAGCTGGCCCGTTCTCCACTGGACTGCAGAGAATCTGTCTGCACATCTGGGTGACAGACTTATTCGATTCAGACTTGGCAGAAAAGAGGAGACGAAAAGTAAGTAAGGCAAATCAGATCAGTCAGATATGGTCTGAAATCATTTCAGGGGGATTCACTCACCTGGATTAAATGTGAAAATGAGACCAGATTTGTGTGACCTGGCTTCCCACCGAAGCTGGCTTCACTGGTTTGCATTTGGGAAACATGCAAAAGTGAAAGATTAAGGTAATGAAGAAAATTCCCAAACTTAATATAAAAATCCACACAGTCAAATGAGATCAGACTTTGGTCACAGCTGATGAAGTACTGAAGGATGTTTAATGGTCTCAGCAGTAATGATCATTAATCAGTGATTAATTAAAGCACCATATTGTGTGTTTTACTCTTCATGCAGCTCTAACACAGCTACAATAATGACTGCTGTGATGAATAAGACAATAACTGAGAGGGGTCCCTGGATGAAAAAGGGCTAATTGAATTTCTCAATCATTGTTATGGAGGGCTGTTTTTGATGGATTGTACATGTGATCACTCAACCATACACACACACTGAGTTTGCTAAAACAAAACCGAATCCCTACAACTGTGATTTATTTTTTTTCATAAAAACATTTCTCATGTCTGTGCTAACTGAATTGAAATGTTTTAATCTTCATCAACGTTTCTCATCGTTTCCTGCTTTTTGCGCGTAGCGCCTTTGTTTGAAACTCAGTGTCCTTATGTGGAAGCAAAGCTGGCTCAGTTCCTCAGCTGGACCCGCGGTCAGGCTGGGACGGACATGGGGCCGTTCTGTGAATATCCCTGCTCAGATTACTGGGCCTACGCTGACTATAAGTACATCGCTATGCTGTTTCAAGACCAGCCCTCTATGTTTCAGGTAACTGGACTTCTATGTGTGTATATATTAAATAGGGTTCATTTTTCTCATTAAAAATATTCAAAATGAATAACTGAATTCCAAAATAGTTGACAATTGTTTGTATTAATCTATTATCAATCGATTCCCTGCTCCAGCTCTATAGAACATGATGGAATGCTACAGTTTACACACCGTCCCATTTGTACGACTGCTGCAGGGTGAGGAGCTCTGTCAGCCACATTGAAAGCAAACAGACATATGTCAGCATAAAATTCACAAGCGCACGTACTGGAATCAGCCATGTTTCACGAGGTGTTATAGCACTCCTGAAAGTTCCACATCCTCACCTTTAGCACTGTGGGGAAACATTTTATAAATAGCAGAGAGAAGAGAAAAAGAAGCTCAAGCTTTAATTAAAACAATCTCATGCTATTGCCTCATATTGCCGTTTGTGTCGATTGCTTCCGGCAGAGAAATAAATAAATGACAACACTGCAAATTCAGTCACCCACAAAAGTCATGTTCTTCCTTCCCCTGGTTTTGACATTTTCAATTAAAATGTCAAGCTTTTGTCCACAGCGACTTAACAATCGAGGCTTTCTGGCGCTCAGATAAAGACATAAATGTGTCATCCTTCCTCAGAGCCGCCGCCAAACATTCATTCCAGGAATATATTTTTACTGGGCATCCACCTGCAATTATTACCTGCTGACATTCATGCCTTGGCGATGGGCAGACATGGGCTTTTAAGGGATAAATGGCGCTCTGCATTGAAGCTGCCTGAAGGCTAGATTGCTCATTCTGTCATTTACAGCCGCCTGCATACATGGTAATGACCTCATTACCCAGCACCGGCGTCATTGCTGCACATTTGTGCTCTGAAAAGACGTGACTGACAGACAATTTCCCTTGAGAGATGTCAGACACTGTTGCCGTGATTCTTTACCCAATAGTCATGCGTGATGAGATCTGTCCAAGAAAACAATGTGGCGAGGAGCCCTGAGCTTAAAGGTGTGATGGTACATGTGATTGTTTCCCTCAAAGAGCTTACACCTGTAATTAAAAAACAAATCACAGTTAGTTAAAGTGACGGTGTGATAACTGGACGCTGTTTTTCAGGATGTGAAGTGGTCAGAGTTTGGTTTCGAGGGACGTAATGGAAGAGAGAGCACCTTATGGATTGGTACCGACGGGGCCAACACGCCGTGTCACCTGGACTCCTACGGGTGTAATCTGGTTCTGCAGGTGCAAGGACGGTAAGTGTGCCAGTACATGTGTGAACAATGTGTGAAAAAAAGAACCTGTCCGGTTTCATTACACTGGTCATCTAGTTCAGTGTGTCCTGGAAATGTTTGTATTTGAAGAAACAATCTGTGAGGACGGTAGCAAACACATATCAAGACAGTGGCCGGCAGTCTGTAGACGTCGTGGCTCAGATCGCTTGGAACCTCACTGGAGGAGGAACCAAAAAGAGCAGCAGGTACCAGGTACTATCCCAAAAAGCTCCTCTCCTTGTCGAACCTGCTCACACAAACAGGCAGTGTTTGTACCTTTCCGTATGCTAACTCGGTTTGATCACCCATGTGGCTTGTGAGACAAAGTCAATGTGTCGCAGAAGAGACAGGGCGACAGAGTGTGAGTCATCGTACAGGTCACTGCGTCTATCTTATCTCACTCTATTGTTCTCCCTGCAGAGTTTTATCTCTGCTGCCTGCAAGCAGATCACCGGCTCGTCTGTTTCATATTGATCTCAGTCACAATGAAATCCAGCTGAAGCGGTTCTGTCACATGCAAATAAACTGCGGCGATTAGAGGAAGATGAAGAGGAGGCCATTGCTTCCAGCATGGTGGATTTCTTAGCTCGGCTTCCTGAAGAACTGAATTGAACTGAAGAAACTGATACTTTGATTATAGTTTAGTGTGACTCTTAATGATCATTACACGTAAATCAGAAGTTGATTCAGACTTGTCCACTGCAGCCGGAAAACAAACATGTCAGACCGGGTCTGTCGACGGAGTTGAAGTTTTTGATTTAATATATTTATATTTGTTTTGTATTCATTATTTTTATATTTATTTTTAGAATTTATTTAAAAAATGTTTTTCATGTATCTTTGGCAGCTGTTGTGGACTTGATCTACCAAATCAGGTTTCACTGTAATACTGCAATGACAATGTTGTATATTTGTAGCAAACGATTATTTCTTCAAGGGTTTCAAGGTCTCTGTCCAAACCAGTGTCTAATCTACGTCTGGCCGACATGCACGAGATGCGCCCCTGAATACTGTACCATACTATATTTGTGTAGAAAAGTGACCATGTATGCATGTGAGGGTCGAGACTTGAGGTCAAATGAAGGTTGATTGAGTAAATAAATGCCATTGGTGTCTCATCTAACAGTGATGGTTCCTCTGTGCAGGAAGCGCTGGCACCTGTTTCCTCCTGAGGACACATCTAAACTCTACCCGACCAGGATTCCCTACGAGGAGTCAAGCGTTTTCAGCCAGGTGGACGTTCTCCAACCAGACCTGAGGAGGTTTCCTGCTTTCCACACAGCCAGGGCTCACGTCGTCACTCTGCAGCCTGGACAGGTGACAGCATTTGATTCTCTTCACTCTGAATCCTGTCTGTGCAGTCTACTCCCAGAGTCATGAGCCACTTTCTGCACAAAAATTGCTGCTCAGGTTTTGATGCCGTTGTCCTTTCTGGTATGGTTCAGTCGTTTGGTAGCGGTGTTCTGCTCCGGTTGTGGGTATGAGCAGATGTAAATGATTGATTGGAGCTGTATATTACACAAGAGCTGTTTGTAACAGACACGATAACACTAGAATGAGAGAATTTTTATAGAGTTGGACTGGACAGTCTACGGGAACCACTATGTCAGCCTCCATAAAAGTGAAGCGAGGCGTTGTCATAAAAAAAAAAAAAAAAAGAAAGAAATGTCATGAATTAAGAGTCGAGAACTTTATTCACCATATTGTGCAGCTGGGTACAATACATTTTTTTGCTTAAAAGAAATTTTCTAAGGGAGTTGGTCAGCACAAGAAAGAAGAGAAAAAACTATGCATGATGCGTCCCTCTTATCGCCTTCACTGACCTGCATCTGTTATATGAAAGGGTGCAGCAGGCTGAGCTGTGTTCAAGTGGCCTGCGTCATGGCTGCGGGTGCCGTGTCAGGGGGAAGTTACAGGGTTAAGTCCAGGTCAGTGGAGCGACCGACTGACGGATCAATGATCTGTCGTCTTTACAAGCAGTAGTGTGTGAAGTCAGATGGAGGCAAATTGCAGTCAGATGACAGCTTGAACAATCTCCTTTTTCGTAAGTTTACAGCGAGCGTCAAATGACGTACATGACCAGAAATGTAGTAAAACGGTGAGGCTTTGGAACCACAAGATAGTGCCTCAGGACGGTCAGGAAACTGATGGTGGGACCGCGCTTTCCTCCCTGAACCTCCCTGAAGTACATGTCAAATTCTTTAAGTGAATATGAGAGAAAAAAAAAGGTTGGAGGCAACTGGAACAAACTTCACATGAAGCCAATTAGTCACAAGTGACATTGGACTCAACTGCATAAGAAGGTCGCGATAGCCAACTCATCACTACACACTTGGTGTTGAGTAATCCTTCAGCCAATCACAGCACAGGGCACCTGGAATGAGGTGGAACGTCCCTTAAGAATGGATGGTTGACTGAAGGTGTGTGCTGCCATCTAGTGGACACCGAGTGTTTCAGTTATCAGGATTGTTGTATCCTCTCTGTTCAGGTACTGTATGTCCCCAGACACTGGTGGCACTACGTGGAGTCTGTGGATCCCATCACCGTCAGCGTCAACTCCTGGATTGAGCTGGTAAGAAATTACGCTCCAAACGACATCTGCCCTTTACCCATACATAGTTCTGATTAGGTCTGTCTTCCCAAATGAGGGCTGCTCCCTCCCTGTGCTGAAGAACATTTCCTTTCTCATATTTTCTCAGAGAGCTTCACCACCTCAGGTCACAGACACAACACGCCGTCTAGGGCGACATTTTGACATTCTGCTTGCGTGTCGTCTTTTTGTCTTTTTGTCGCACAGGAAGATGATCACGTGGTGAGAGTGAGCGAAGCAGTGACCAAAGCTGTGGTCTGCGCTCTTAAGAGTGCACCGAGTGATGACAACACTGACACCTGGCTCAACCCCACTGAGGTAGAAACCATGAGACAGGAAGTCTGGATGTGTAACGGAATGTGACACAGCAGACACAGCATGAGCGTATGTGTGAATAAAGCAAAATTGTAAAACCAAAATGCAGGTTTTTGCCATTTACGACATAGTAAGTAGGAAAAAATCCATTCTTCAGTGAGCTTAGTTGATAAAAAACACCTTATGTGATGTTCCACGTACAACTACACCATAACATCATATCTCTCATGTCTTCACAGTCGGACCATTCACCTGTAGCCCCACACACTCACACACACACACACAGACACACACACAGACCCACTGCTGGTCTTCCTGAAGGACTTAGCTTCTTCTGTAACAACATCATTGACCGACTTGCGATCACAGAACAACTAACAACTGTTCTGTTTTTTTTGTTTGTGTCACCCCCAACATCCTGCGGCTGCTCATGTTGTTGCCCACAGCTACCACTGATTCTGTGATACTGTGAATACTGTGAACGCCGTATTGGGGTCGGAACTTCCTAAACATTCAGTTCAGAAATAAGTACTTCAGACAATTTAGACTTCTGTCATGAATAAAACTAGTTATCAAGTATTAACTGCAGCAGTCATCAGCTCAGATGTTGTTACCCGCTGTTACTTTCATACCTGAGGGGACACCTTTCATTAATATTCTCTTCAGGCGTTTTTTTAAAGACATCTTTAAACATCATCGCATTATTCTCACAGAAGTATCTTCACCCTGTGTTTACACTGAAGTTTGTTCTTAAGGACCTTTCCTCTCTTTCCACAGGAAGGAGTGGCCCCTCACGAGGACAACATGCGGTATTTGAACCTGGCAGTGAGAGCCTGTGCTCAGAGACGGGCGAGCGGAATGACCCAGGTCCCCAAGGACATTCGCCCAGTCAAGCGTGACTCCAGCGGACAAATAAGGAGAAGTTATTCTGAGTGTGTCGGCGCTCCCTTTGGGCCGAATCTCATACCTGTGCGCTGTCAACAGGAAAGAACAGACGTGGAGGACAAATCCTCTGGGAAGAGTGAGCCTGCATCTGCTGTGGGACACAAACCCATACCTGGATTAATTCATGGACGGGATGGCTGCAGCGACGGACAGCCCAAGAGCTCGCACACAATCATAACGACGAATGACCTGCTGGAGTGCCTTGTGCATCCCGAGATCATCGCCCGCGTCACAGAACTTTTATTAGAGAGGACAAATGTGTCCCTGCAGCTGTAGTATCGAACCTACCAACAAGAGTGGCAGTAATGAGCTCATAGCGCCATCTTCTTTCCCCTCAGTGTTGACTGCAAACCATCCTGCCTACTGCAGCTAGAGCGACTCATCATCTCGTCCAGAAATCCCCCTGGAAGCGAGACGTTACAACACAATGAATCTTGAAAGCGATGGCGGGCGCCAGTTAGTGGAGATAATGTTGTCCTCCTGCATGTACTAATCCAGTTTGGTTGTCCAGCAGCAACAGAAATGGCCCTGTAAATCATAATTTAAGGTTATAGTCTGGCTATATGCGTGTATTTTCTGCGTAATGCGTCCCCATGAAGTGGTAATGAGGTCCGTTGACGGGAGCGGGCTGTTAAAACCTTCAAATACACTCAGCTGCCACAGCAACTAGAGAAGAGAAGTCCTGCTGAGGAGGCACGAGTTAGAATATTCTGATTTAATCTTCAAACAGCACAAAAACAAGTTTCAGCTTGACAACAGTATTTACAGATGTTCACTGGAAGCAGCAACACTCAACAGCAACAGCATCATTTAGCACAGTCATCATTTTTACATTCATGTTTCCCACAAATAAATTCTGTTGTACTGAAAAAGAGTAAAAACTTTTTATTTTCCACAGAAAGAATCTAATCATAAGAAGTTTGTTTTACAGGTTGTTTGCTGAATTAAGTGTCATAGGAGTTTTCCTCATAAGGGTTTTAGTAACAAAGATGTATTGTCCCTAAAGGGAAAACACAAATAAACAAATAAAACAATGTCTATTGTTCTAATGGTTATTTTATTTTGTTTTATTTGTTCATTTTTTTCCTCATGGTTAGTTTAAACATGGATGGATGTGTAAATAACAACCTATGGAAGACCATTTCTGCCAATGTCAGGAGGAATAAGTGAAACTATAGAGAACAGGTGTGTAAGGAGGAAGTCCACAACCACAAAGATGACTATGAAGGTAACTGACACTGCATCAGAGACATAGATGAACACAAATGAAACAGAATGGAAGGAAGCACCCAGGAACATTAAGGTTTATTTGTTCCTTGTTGGAAGGTGTAATGAATGAATGAAACCTAATGAAGTTTATTGCTGCTGAAGATGAGACGTCTGACACTGAGGCACCAAAGCCAGTTTCAGTCTGTTGAAGTCGACTGGTTCAATACTCCATCAAGGTTTGAATCAAAGCTCCATGATCATGTGACCAATGATGCTTGAGGTTTCATCCGTCACAATGAAACACCGGAGATGAACTGATTTGAATCTTTCTGGGAACAGTGGCAGAAATGGGCTTTCATGCCTTTACTGAATGGGACGAAACCTGAGGACATGGAGGGAACCGAAGGGGAACCGATGGGGAACATGAAGAATCTGGATTGTCTGTGGAGTCATCTCTTATACAAAATACTACGGTTCCTGAACCTTCCTTGAAACATGTATCCACCTTTTTAGACTGATAATTCATTCATATGATTATTATTCCTTCTGACACTTGATGTGACATTTAGCTACATTACATATAGACGCTGATCTGCAGTAACACTGTCAGTCTCAGCTCTTCATTGGTTGCAACATTTCAGTTGTTTGCAAAAACAAAAGATGCGACAGACAAAATGATCATGACTTCAAAAAGAAGCTCGCAAGACGCTGACACAGAAAATCAAGTTACAATCTGGTGCTCTTTCCCGTTTGGTTCATGTACAAGTCATTTGATTTCACCTTGTGCTCACTCTCCTCCTCCTCCTCGTCCTGGTGGGAGTCCTGCAGATAGTGCTTGTCCAGCTGCTCAGGGTCCACGTAGGTGTAGAAGCAGCACATGATGGAGAAGATGATGCAGACGGCCAACAGCAGGCCAGAGAAGAGCAGGAACTCCTTCCACTGCAATGACACACACACACACACACACAGTCAGGTCCACATCCCAGAGGCCCAAAGCCAATCACAAGTCAGAGAGTTCCGGTTTCATTGATTATGAGTCAGCAACTTAACTGTCAGTCTCATCACTTTTTCTTCTCTGTACTGCTTTAAGATACATCCACATTACAGTTCTGTCTGTTGATCGCGTCGTCGTCTTTGTATGTGAAAGAAAAATCTGATTCTGTGTCACTGATTGACACACAACTTTTCTCTACACCCACAATGGAAGCAGAACCAGGGGAATTTAAGTCAACATTCACTTTTTACCCAACGCTTTTTTGTTGTTTTTTATGAAAACTTGGTCGACGATACTGTAGATAGTGAAGTTTCAGTCACAGACACAGGTCTCTGTACCCACCACCTTTCAAACCAGAAGGTTTGTTAACGTATCGGGATTTTTAAAAAAACACAGCTGAGTACTTTTACCCTTTGAAGTCGTACCTGTTCCAGTCCTGCCCCCTCCGCTACGATCAGCACGATCACGTTCCCAAAGGCCACAGTTAGCAGCCAGCCAGCCTGCAGGACCGACTTCATGTTGGCTGGAGCCTGCAGAGGAGGAAGATGATATGAAACTATGACGCCATTGTACCCAGCACTTCTCCAAAGGCGTCTCTCTCCCCCACCACAAAACCAAACTGACACCATGACTAAGACTATTGGTTCCTCTGTTCAGTTGTTAGGGCACCATCAGTTTGTTTACAAGTACAAAAACACAAACGATGTCCAAGTAAGTATCACGACCAACCTGTGAGTAGGAGAACTCCAGGCCAGTGATGGAGAACATGACCTCCCCAGCAGTGATGAGGACATACTGAGGGATCTGCCAGGCGATGTGAATGTCGTTGGCTTCCACATCCTCCATCTTCCACGCCACAATTTCACCCAACTCCTGAAAAATGGAGGAGGATGGACTCAATCAAGGAGAGGGATGACGTTTTTCACGACAGATGAACCGGTAAATTCTGGTGCTTCTGACACAGCAGGCGTCCGGACCTCCATGAGGATGACAGTGTAGGAAGCTCCAAAGTCCAGCAAACCCAAGTCGAGGTGAGAGCACGTCCTTGAATGCAAACTGCAGCTCACGTCTGGGTATCTACCTCAACAAAGGGGAGAGTCGATTACAGCTGATCTGGCTGACACACTGCAGTTTTGAGAGTAACAACTGGTCGTACTTACTCTCCACGGTCAACAGTCTTGTTAGGAGACACGCTGTAACCAGAGGACACATTGAACGCCTCATCTCCAACAGTCAGCTCGATAGCCTCTGGCAGCGTGTTGAGGAACCTGACAATTAGAAAAAACAACCAATAAACTGATGAATTAACTTTTTCTTCAGCGTTTCAGTATTCTAACCTAAATGAAGAGTTGTATGTGCTAATTATCTGACCTGCAGAGAGAATACGAGAGGATCTGCCGATAGATGTTAGCTTAGCACAAAGAAATCCACCTCCTGAGCAACTTAATATCTCAACTGAACTACAATGTACTTATTAACAAATAACGCCACATTTAACACTGGCATTTGCTGCTTGTTGGTGTGAGTTGATATGTTTGTTGTAAACCTCCAAAATATACAGTGGTTCATGAAACTGACCTCTAATATGTGTTTTACTGTATCAACGTCTACTTTATTGCATTAACAACTACATTATACATCAATTACTCTCTGTCAGTACATGAATCATCTACATGTATTTTGTAAGCTTGTTCTGAAAAGTGTTGTGTAAAGGGACATTGATCAAGAACAATAATACAATCATACATACAAATACAACACAGATATATTTGTATGAACAAATGTGAATCTACTGTATTTAGGGCAGCAAGGGAACATCACATTACACATACTTTACCTCACAAGAGGGTTCCCATCTTCATTTTTCTTTATGTGGTCTTTCACCTGGATTATAACACACACACATACATAAAACAATAAAAACAGCACAGGGACAGACAGATATTTTATGGAGCGTACAGGTGCTTTCACACGCACCAGTTTGCACTGGACTCCAGGAGCGTGGGGGATGACGATGAGACTGTAGGCCTCCTGCTGGCCAAACGTCTGCGTACACTCAGAGGTTTGTCCATTGAAGCTGACTTTGATGTTGAGTTCCTGCGTGGACGCTTCCAGTGGGAGAGTCACGTACTGCGACGGGTCCTGACACACACAGACAAAGCAAACGTCTCGTCACCACCTCGAATCAAATCAGAGAATTATTTCCTCAGGTGGAATACCTGGAGGCGTTGGATCGGCTGAGGGAAGGGGACGCTGCCGGGGAACTGTAGACTGATTTCACCATCTGCCAGGTTGAATACCTGCAGGAGACACTCGCCTGCTGGCGCGGGGTTCACGACTGTTTTCTAGGGAACAGAGAAGGACAGAAGAAGAGGAAACAGAGAAGGAAGGAGAGAACAGAAAAGGAGAGAGGGAACAAGGAAGAGAGGAGCCAGACGAGGAGCAAGAGAACAGAGATACGTCCCAGTGACATGTCTGTGAAGGTTCTCAGTCATCCAGGTCATAGTAACGTGCTGGGTATTGTAGAAAACTGAACGTGCTGGTTTACTATGAAAATGTTCCTCCACACATCCAAGAAGCTCATTTAGTTAATTTTGTCCATAATAATAATAATAATAATAATAGGACACACAAAGAGACGCTTTCCTCTGTTATCATGTAACATTATCCAATGAGGGGCAGCTAAGGATGTGTCAAATAACTCATTTTTATTAATATATATATATATATACACACACACACACACATACATATATATGTATATATATATAGATATAGATGTAGATACAGATGGATAGATATCTCAAAGTGGTTAGTTTGACCATGCATCACTCAACTCAAATGTACTGCAAAGGACACGTGTGGTCGTACAACAGGGCTTTGTAAGGTGTATGTGTTAGTAATTAACAACGAGCACTGCGGACCCCCAAATGAGTGTGGCTATGAGTTGTAAGCTTTGGTTCATTCTCACAACCCCCTCCATCAAGAAACAACAAGCCGTTTCACTGGGTGACACAGGAGCCCCTTCACAGAGAACCTCAGGATGAACCTCGTCACCATGTTTACATACATACATGTCATCCTGCTGGTCAAATGATGTCAAACTAGACATGAAAATATAAACATTACAAGCAACAACATGGTAATCTTTGGGTTGGGGCCTCATGGAGTGTCCCAGATATAACATACCTGTTCATAAGTTTTATTACACATTTGTTATAATGTTCATAATCAGAACAGCTGGAAATCAGCCTGACTTTCTGTCCTCTGAACCAGGACAAAACAAATGCTCATGACTCATACATACCACAACGTTCACCTCCACCAGAGTGGCGGCACCAAAGGCCATGGCTGCAAAAATCATCCCTGTGGCCATTTTCTTCAGAGGCCTGAAAGAGGAGGAGAATCAGTCAGTCGTTCTGAAAAGCTCAATGGGTGTGGACGTCTATCTTCTATCTTTTCTCCTCATTTTCACATCAAGTGCGGTTCATTCTCCAGCCTGAGAAGAGGCTTTTAACAAGACAGAACACCATCTGCTCCTACTTCAGCAGCTCCCGAAAAAACAAGTCATTAGGCATTATAAAAGAAATGTGTGTTATTTGAAGTGTAAAACCACCCTATTTGTGGACATGAAAGTAGTATCTCTTTCGTATTTTTGAAAAATTGAAAAATCACAAAAAAAAAAAATCACAGCACAAACCTAATTTGCAGAAAGATAAATCATCGGATGATACCGAAAAGGGGCTGCACACAACATGCACATCGACATCTGTGAATGTAACGTAATGATGAATGTTCAACAATATACCACAGAATATGAACAGGAATAATATTATTATTAACACCACATGGTTCGTTTTATTAAGATGATAAACGCAGCAGTACAAATCAAACAGCAGGCGTCCACTCACGTGATGGTGATTCTGCAAAGGCCAATGAACGGGTAGATGATGAGGTCAAAGATGGGCACAAAGAGGAGGATCATCAGAGCGTTCAGCATCTTGTCGCCAAGGAGGGAAATGACAGTCAAATGACTCTATAAAAGCTCGGGAGAAGTTAACCATGAACTTGTAAAAGTGTGAGTTAGGTATTTTGGCAGATGATTGCATTCCTGATTGCCAGTAAAGAGTTCAAGTGACAAACAGCTGTAAAGTGCTTTCACAAGAAGGACAAGATTATGGACGCTCACTGCGGCAGTGAACCCGAGGTTCGTCAGAGCTGCTTCGATTCATCTACTTTCTTCCTTAGTTGAACTTACCCACTTCAATCACAGAATTTTCTGAATGTGAGAATGAATGAGGGATATTGAAGTCCAGCATCACTGGTGTATGTTTGATTTGACTCTGAATCCATCCAGTCGTTATTCATATACACAAAGAGTCCAAAGTTTGGGGTCTCGTCTCCTTTTTGAAAGAAAAAGTTTTTTTTCCCAAAACATTTAACCATTCACATTTAACCATTCCTGTTGATTAATTCTTCATTCGTCATCCATTTTAGACACAACGTCTGTCTGTTTACGTCTGAAACTATTTCCATAATGCTGGAGGACTGTAGGTTCAGGTTGTGACATTTTTCACCAATTCAACTCCATTATTCTAATATATCAAGGTGATGCAGTTGTGCATTTATCACCTTACTGTAAAAAAGCAGACAGCACTGACACATACCTGCATTTGGTCAGGTTTAATGGAGAAGGAATCTCCCTGTGGAAAGCAAACAGATTACCAGAACTGCAATAAAAGAGCAAACTAACAGGTGATTCAATGACATTGTCTCAAAGCAGATAAGTATGTGATTTATTAAGGTCATAGACAATAACATTTACAAGAATAAAATAACACCTTAACAAAGTTACAGAGCAGCCTGAGCAATCTTTGAGCATCCAACCATCCACCCACTGTGCCATAAAGGAGTTTTTTGAAGGAGACACTTACAAAAGCCATGTTCATCCTCGTGGCTTGGAGTGTCCAGCGGGAACCCTGCAATAAAGCAAATCACTGTTATTGTCAGTTTATTTCAGGGCATTTTTCTACGTGCTCGAGCGTTAAATAACTCGTAGACCACAGGTCTTTGCTATTCTGAAGACAACATGAAAGCAGAGCTGGTAAATAGTTGGGACGCCTCGCACAAAGACGTTTGCGATGGAGAAAGAGAAACGTTTCCTGGAGGGAGGGAGGACAGTAATCCAGCATCGTGGCTCTGAGGTTGACCATAATCAGACTGTTGGTCAGGGAACATGATAACAGATTGTTGCTGCACATGACGCTGTGCTGATGTTCCGTATGGACGTGGCTCCAAGGAGAAGCTGAAATGTTTCCTCCACATCACAGACAAGAGAAACTTCAGAGGGAGTCAAATCACAATTTATTACTGACGACTATATATATATATATATATAATATATATATACTATACTTCAAGTCAACGGTCTGTTAATGTCTTTTAATCATTTCTGTTGTTTTGTCCTTGTTTTGATAAGTTTAAATGATAAAATGTTCAATGGTTAAATAGTCATTTAATGTATTTAAATCATTTCTGCTATTTTATCTTTGCTTTACTGTCAAATAATGTATTTAATGCATATTAATCATTCTTTCTGAAGCACTCAGCACTGAGCTGCATGTTTGCATGAAAGGTGCTATACAAATAAAGTTTATTATTATTGTTGTTGTTGTTGTTGTTATTATTATTATGATGAGGATGATCTATGATGAATATCTACCACATGAAGTCTTAAGAAGTGCAAGCATAAAGAAGAAAATGATGTCATTCACAATACGATGGCACAACAGTAAGTACGTGCAATTTCATAGTTTCAACTACGACTGAAGTTTTACAGATGTATACTGGCCCTCTGAAAGACGCTCTGACAATGGCTGCTGCAGCATTTAACCTTTGTCTGAAGACGTCACAGAGCTATTGCCTGATCCCAACAAGGCTTCCTGGCCATTATCAGATCATAGAATTTGTTTTCTGCCAGTCTTTAATTATTTTTTGTTTTTACTTGCACTTGAATATATTTATATATCACTCTACAATACAATCTATAATACTGTTTTTATGTTGCATATTTCATTTCATTGTAATTCAAGTTAACATGTTCATCAGTGTGAGAACATACAGGTCAGTTTACCACGGAGCGTTAGTTAATAGACGGAAAATGATCTCCATATCACACCTGTCAAATACTATTACTATTATCTTGTATATATTGCTTTTATAGTTGTCTCATATTCTATTTTAACTCATATTTTTGTTACACCTGTCAATATTGCATTGTTTAATGTTCTCTTTTTGCGACTATGATTCTTAAGAGACTGCATTTTGACTTTACTGCTACACTGTCGAGAATTCCCCTCTGTGGGACCACGAAGGCTCATCTTACCTTATTTCAGCATACCGGTGTTTGAATGGATCATTTTCACTATAATCCAAGAGTGATATTCCAAGTCTATCCTGAGACAATGCCCGTGTGACAGGGTATTGACTCACAACACCAGTAATGTGCATGTAGAACACACTCATCTGTACCTGCTGATCAAACAGAGCCCAGAACATTGGAAGAGGGATGTAGAGCACCAAAACCCGCAGAACCATTTTAATTTCCTGGATCAAACGCTTCTGCAACACACACACACACACACACTAAATGAGTTATTGATTCAATCAAGGTCGTTTAAAAGACGGAGTCATGTGCTACCGAGTACTTCTCTTCGGCCCAGTCCAACCAGTGCTTCCTCTGAGAATCATTCTTTGACCTCCTCCAGCGATTCTTGATGGCAAACTGCAATCACAAACTAAAATGAAGAGTCCAAAGAGAAGTCTGAGGATATCTGACACCAAAAACTAAAATCCCTCCAATTTTCCTTGAAACCTTCCAGTCAACTGGTAAACTACTCACCCCGATGCAGTTGCAGACTTCCAACAAGATGTTTCCCTGAGGGGGGTTCCTCTTGTACAACCCGCTGCCAGCGATAAACACAACTGCATAGAGGAAATGAGGAGGTCAGAAAAGAGAACAGCTCGTGTCTCTCATGTCATCAGCTTTTAAAGGTTTTAGAAGCTCTATGATACCCACTTTAACAGCAACATTCAAATTGGTCTGAGAACTGTTAAAAAGTCATGGTTTTGTCCCGTTGTGTGCCAGGTTTCCTATCCCTACTCCTTAAACCGCTTTCCTCTTTTCTCTGTCTCTCTCCGTGTTGCTCACTTTGTTTCAGCCCAACTGGTCGAGGCAGAAGGCCGCTCACATGTAGCCTTGGATCGCCCCAAGGTTTCTGTGTGTGTATATGGACGTTTTACCTCGGCTCTGTGGCTAAGAGCTGCTCATGTGAATGTTGGCTTTCTGTGAGAAGTGAGAATAATCAGCATGCAAAGTGTCATGACACAGCTGTTGTTGTGAACTAGTTCTTCTACAAATATCTTGAGGTGTAAGGGAGCAGCAGCCGGAGCAGCAGCCGGAGCAGCCAACCTACAGAACATAATTCAACCGGGAATCGAGACTCTTTCACCCTCCGGCTTTGTTAACGCTGAGGCATTTCCTTCCTTGGGCCAATAGGAGTGAACCACCTTGATTTTCAGCAAATACAAACACAGATATGTGAATTTCTCACTGAGATTAATAAAGTATCTGGATAAAGTGTGCGGACGTAACCCTGACATATTCAACACGTGGTAAACATCCCAACCTGCCAGTGGTCAGTTCGCTGTTTGTTTTCACAGCTGAGCGCCCAGCCACGCATGAACGCCATCAGGGGATTGGGACTCTGAGACAACTGGCTGTCAGAACAAATGTGGCTGGACGTTGATCAAACATGACTTCATGCAAACATACGGCCGGCAGCACACTTCAACAACAATTCCAAGCCGAGGATTTATTGCATTAAATGACTGGGTTGAAATGATTAATAGACTTTTACACTAACAGTACTTAGTGTCACAGGCTGGAGAGTTTGATCCTTTATCAACAACGGTTGTCAACGGAGCTTAGAAGATCAATCCTGATGCCAGATGAGCTTCTTCTACTGATGAAGACGTAGAATTTCCAGGAAAAAGACACTGACTTTGTGGGGTTGTGTGGTCAAACTAGTCCTTCTTTGATTACTATTCTTTTTGCAAGGTTGTCTAATTCCTGTTGCTGTTTTTTTTCCCCAAACAAACCTTTGTTCAGTCATCTACTTCTATATATCGTCATTTCCTGTGCGGGTTGACGTTTTTTAAATGGCCTAATGCCTTGATGACAAAGGAGACTTCCTGAGGCACCAAACGTCACAGGTTGTTTCAGGTTAATCAACGGTAATGACACTAATGAACATGTTGTGTTCACATTTCACCATGTGACCTAATGAACTGATGTGGAAAGCGCTGCTGGTCTGTGCACACTCACCCAAAGCCACGATCATCAGAGCCGCCGGGACCCCGAAAGCCAGAGCGTAGCAGTCTCCGCCAAAACACTGCACATCGCCTGCAGGAGCAGATCCAGCTGTAGAAACCTCAACAGGTTCACACTGAATGCTGAGACAGCGGATGCTAACCTCTCAGAATGGGGGTAATCACCGTCGACAACAGACTTCCAGCATTGATTGACATGTAGAAAATGGAAAAGAACTTCCGCCGCTCGCTGACCTAGAAGTGATTTAACGATATGATCAGGAAACATCAGAGGGAAAGAAGCTACAATTCTGTCCAGGCTCCAATCGAGAGAGGAAAGCAGGCGTCTTACGTGTTCATCATCAAACTGGTCCCCTCCAAATGCCGCCACACAGGGTTTGATTCCTCCGGTGCCAAAGGCGATGAGGATCAATCCCAACATGGACAAAGCTCTGTGGCAAAGAACAACGAAGCTGCTGGTGAGAACTCAGACCCCATAAAGAACAATCAAAGTGAAACATTTCAGGGTGGCATCATCATTTCTTCCATGTTGGAAGAGAGGGTGAGGAAGAGCTCCGCTGAAAGGACTCAAGACTCAACAACAGAACTACATCTCCTTCAGAGCTAACCGCAGAGGAAACATACAAACCCCAGGTTACTTACACGTGCACGCTGCTGTTCCCCACGGTGGGAATGGCCCCGATCGATTTGACCACATGGCCAGCGACATATACAACGGACAGGTAGATGATGGTCCTGTGGGAGGCAAACTCGAATGATGCTTAAGACTCCTTCGATGTCAGAGATTAGGGGATGTGATTCATAAGAGTAACATTGCAAAGGCTAATTTGAGGGTCAGATAAAGTCGTGCCAGGTGGTGATACGTATGTATACGTATACAACTGTGTTTCATGAAGCTGTTCCATTTTATGTGTCGTTGCTCTCATTGTATCCTAGTGGTTATGGACATGGATTTATGTGAAAAGCATCTGAAGACGTACTTAAACTTCCCGAGCCAAGAGTCAGCAATGAGAGCACCGAGTATGGGTGTGAAGTAGCAGAGGCTGCTGAAGGCGTGGTACACGGCAGTGGACAGGTTCTTGTCCCAGTGCAGGTAAGTCAGGAAGTAAAGAGTTAGCACAGCTGTGAACACATACGCACAAAAAGTGTGATTGTGTTTGGGTACTACTAGTACTGATGGACAACTACGACTACAACTACTCGCTGAATGCCGAGAACAAAAACGTTTGGAGAACAAATCACCCATGTGAGCCATGAAAAGACATATAAACTGATTAATGTTCATTTCAACAATGTAATTAAGAAAAAAGAGAGATTTGATTACAAATATGTACATATGTATCATAGTATTCTTTCTGTTCCTTTCAATTCATGAAAAGTGCTAATTTGAAGCATGTGTTGTGAATTTGTATATTCATTTTGCAATCGACTGTCACGAAGGGAACAAATGAAAAAAATACCGAATCAACAAACATTCTTAAATGTGTGTGATTTAGTCATTCAATGAGATCGAATTGCGCTGAATGTGGCCCCTGAACTAAAATGAGTTTGATGCCCCTGGAGCGGAGGGATGGTCTCATGGACAGAGAAAGCAAATGTAATAATAGCTAAAAGTTTAGAGTCATTTCATCCAGATGTGACACAATCAAAGCAGTAAACGTCTCCAAATGTGATGCAGATGTGCAAGATTCATGTTGAAAATAAAACAGCGCTCTTATAATTGGTTGAGAAATTGATGACAACCTTGAGAACATTTGATGAATGAATATTGGCTCTGATAATTCAGAGCCAATATGAATAAATTACATCATCGGTTCAACTGGGTGCATCTGTTTATCATAAGATGAATTATTATCATCATGATGATTTATTCATTCAAAGTGATAAAGAGGAAAAGGAAGTTTCCCGCATGTTTACATGTGTGAAGCAATGTGACAGTCATGTGACAGTCAATGGGGGTCATGTGAGGAGAAGACAGGACTTTTATTGTCCACCACATTCAGAAGCTGAGCATCATCACGCAGTCCGTGTTTCAGCACACATCTTATTCATCGGCTGCCATCAATCACACATGGATTCAACAGAGTTAAGATCTCTCCCCCACTCACTCCATCCAGACAGGAAGTGCACATACCTTTCATGCCATAGTAGGAGAAGCGCTCACAGAACTCATTCACCACTATGAAGCAAATGCTGAACGGGTAATTGGTCCCACACAGTTTCTAAAGGAGACAAGGACATGTCCAGTATGAAACAGTCCATCATGAAGTCCCCACATGTAATAAACACACTGAGCCAAACATCAGCTCATCCTCAGAAACCCTGATCAATAGTCCGAGGAGTGCTCATCCGACTTTTGTTAATAATTATACAGAACACAACAGATCAGAAAGTGGCTGAAGTATGAGGAGGAGTACTTCAGATCAACTCCTCTGCTGTCAGCCACCATCTGGACATCACACTTTCAACAAAGAACCAGAATTACGAAACTCATTCACAGGATCTCTTGGAAATGAGAAGGTTTCTTATGAAACTAATGTAATCTTAGACTGCCGCAGTTTAAATCATTTCAATAATTATTGAACGGTTTCGAAGTACTGTCAGTACTTTAACCGCTGTCGTCACTTTGCCCGT